>LBNU01013516.1:23939-130401 GCA_014162995.1 Artemisia annua
CCTGACTAGTGACCGTTGAGGGGCCCGCTCACTATGACCATTCATCTTGCCTAAGATGATAAACTATTGATTGCGATTATGATGAGGTTGGATTGTGATGTCTATGCCTGCTCTAGTTACACATAGCGCTAAAATTCTTCAGGTCCTGTATGATTTTTACTTTAAACCTATGAACTCACCAGCGAAAGCTGACCTTTTAAGCATGTATTTCTCAGGTAACTAGAAGTCTTGCTTTCATTACTTGGACTACGGTGATGTGGCTTGGATCTTGGTTTGGTTTGAGGCATCGAAGGAAACTCTGATATTTCTTTTATAAGGACCTGTTTTCTATTATCTATTTTGGGCTTGCCTATCTAAAGATTATGGATTTATGTAAACTTTAACTTTTTTTAACTTTGGTTTACATTAATATCTATGATATCTTGTTATCTATGCTTGCGATGGTATCAATTCACGTAGCACCCCGAAAGCTTGTAAGTCTTCCGCTGTACGAATTTTGGGGGTGTTACAATTGCTTATATTTGTTTTTTTAAAAATAAATTGCTTTGTAATTTGTGGTCTCCGCCCTAGCGCCGCCAAGATCGATATGGCGCTTGAAGGGGGTCGACCGCCACGGTACCGCCGACCGATTTTTACAACCTTGAATATAGTTAATAAAAAAATGAGACAAGTCCACAAGGTCAACTTTCTTTATATTAGATTTCATCCTTATAGAAGATGCGACTAGCGTATTGTACATGTAGTAGGGGACTCAAGCCTTCGTCGATTGAGATGAGCCGCTCGCCTCACTCGAAAACCCTTATCACGACCTCTCTCATATATAAGGGGAAGGCTCATCGAGATGATCAAAGGCCGCTCAGAGACTTATACAGAACCGACTCAATTTCATAAACCTTGTAGCGAGTTGATTAGGAGGAAAGGAAGCCCCGTCTTTCTTATTTAAAGAGAGTGAAGGCGAGCTAGTAACAAATTTTTGCATTTGCATAAGGTAGGAAACTGACCCACATCGTTCTTATATGAAGAAGAAGATGAAGATATGTTTCAATACCTTGTGCAATTCGGGGGTTTAAAGTGTTAGGTTTTTTGGTAAAATAGTTTCAATTTGGGGAAGAACACATATATAATATAAATAAACTGACGTGGATAATAACGGTATAAATTTATGATTGTGATATGTACATTTGGTGGATAATGTGGATATTTTTTGGGTAAAAGGGCTACCCCCGGTAAAATATTACTACTCAAAAAAATAAAAAATAAGTACAACGGATGTGGGTGAATCCCACAACTCAGCCCAAAGGAGGCAAACCTAAAGCGCCTACAGTGCTTATGACCTAACCAAGCATAAGAAATGACATGTCATATTTATGCAAAACAAAATAAAAACAACCTATCTAATCTGCCCACGGAGACTAATATCATAAGTATTAGCAAACTTCAATTGAGCATCAGTCAGACCACAATCATCAAACTCATCATCATCATTAGGGTTTTGGTTATGGGTATCTTCCTTCCATTGCTCTAATAAGATCCTCATGCCCACTCCAGTACCACCTTTAGAACCCTCAAATGCCATAAAACTAGAAGTTTCATTGAAGTCCTCAATGACTTCATCATCATCACTACCCGAGATAACTAGTTCAACAACCTTAGAAAATGGATTGCCTACTTTTTTCATTCTTTAACTATGTCAGGGGTGTTCTTCGAAATACAAGGAGTAGGTGCATTGGACAAACTTGGGATGCTTGCATAGTTTTCCACATTAGCTTTTTTCATAAGAAGCGGCTTCCCAATACAAGATTCCCATCAATTAATTAACTTTCAAGCTTATTAATCTTTTCAACAAAAGGTATAGTACTTGGACTGCCAAATGAATCAATAGTATCACTTGCCTATTTATCCGTGTTCCCAAATCCATTATCAAAATCCGAATCTTTACTAACAATAGGATCCTCATCCAAATCATCAAAAGCATCAAAAGCATTAAACGTGTTAACCACTTCAGCATTCTTACTTGGTTGTTTAGACGTAGACGCCTCCTTAATAGAGTCTTTAGGAGGAGAAGCCTTTGTAATCTTAAGAGCAACCGGCCGATACTCCATTTTCTTGGTCTTAGAAACCCCAAAAACCCGCTTATAAGTGGGAGGATAACGTGAATTTTGAAGGTAAAAATGGGTTTTTATTGATATCAATCCAAAACCAATAAAATTTGATTGGTATTATAGTATTGATGAGACGAAAAGTGTTACGCTTTTAGGGGGTCATTTAAGCCCTAATTCGTATAAATGTGATCAAATATTGCCCTAAATCGTTCCTTTTGTCATTTTAGGTACTTTTGAGAGGAATTCTGGAAAACATGCACATTTGGACGTTTTTTGAGCATAAAAGTAAAGAAAACGACAAAGTCTTAAAGAAGAAGGATTTTACAACCTGACGGCGTCAGGAGTCACAAGGTGACGCCGTCAGTAAGGATGACAAAAGAGTGGAATTCAATTATCAAACGAAGACAGGCCAGAAAGATTTCAAGAATTTCACCTGACGCCGTCAGGTTTAGAGATGTAGGCCGTCATGTGTTAATTTAAAGAGAGACGCCCAGAGAGTTTTACAGCTGACCACGTTGCCCAAATGGATCTAGGTATCCGAGAACCCTGAATTGCGGCGATCGCTGACGGCGTCAGGCATATAAAGGCTGACGCCGGTCCGACTTATTTCTATATATATTTTTCCAAATTTTCATTCATTATGTGTGGAACTTTGGTGAGAACTTTTAGGCAAACCCTAAAAGAGAATTTCTGGCTTTTAGGGTTCTCAACCCTTGGACCCTAGTGCTTAATTAAAGATAGTCTTCACTTGTAATCAATTAATATGGTCTATGTGTTGGTTGTCTATCTATCTTGCTGTCTTTCAATTAACATGAGTAGCTTAACATTCTCTAGTGTTTGCTTAGATCTAAGAAAACCCTTAACTATTGATTATTGGTTAATTGGTGTGCGTGTTGTTTGGTTGGGATGATTGTTTCAATCGAATTTAGGCTCAAGAAAACTGGCCAACTCCTTTATGGTAATGGTGCTTGAACGTCTTGGAAACATGTGTCGAGGGCATACTAGGTATTAAGGTAGTATTTAACACATGAGCCACTGTTTACAATCCCTGATGGTTGGCCGTGCGATCGGGTCAGTAGGGGAGGAGATAAGAGCTCCATAGAATTGGAGAGACTATGTATGCCAGGCGATGACTTATTAGGAACAGCAGACGTCGGCAGTCCAGCAAAGGTCAAATACATATCGAGCATTAATCCCGTAAAAGATACGTTAGGGAGTACATGAAATCTATTTAAAAACCATTTATTGGATACCATAAGATATAGTATCATCGGACCACACACTATGTAAGTATTATGGAGAAATATCATGATAGTTTTTCCTTCGGAATGCCTATATCCATAACTATTGAAGAAAAAGTTCCAGGTCAACCACCTGGGTTAGTTGACTAAGAACCCTTACCTCCTCCCCGCCCCCCCAACAAAACCGTTCCTCTTCAAACACAAACCTGAAGAATTTTAACGTCTGCACCTTTCAAATAAATGATATGTCAAAAAAAAAACCAAAAAGACTTACTGTAAGTTTATCTCTCTGACCAGACATTTATAAACCTCACTCAATATGAGGTTTAAGATGTTCATGCCTTTCGTCTTCGCCGCTGAGTCATAGGTTAAAGATCATCAAATAATACTCCTATGTCAGAGGACCTGGAGAGAAATGATTTCAAATGCGCCCTAGTTATTGTAAACCATCTAAATGATGCACCGTATACAAGAAATCATACAAACTGGTCCACAACGTCATCCCCACTGACACCCCTAAGCGCGGTAGGAGTGTTGCTAAAATAGCCTCATGTTGAGAGATCCATCTGAGTATGCGGAATTCATAAACCCTAGCTGTATAAAAGGTCCACCCAAAACACGAATCCCAATGAGTTTTTTATGTTTTTGTTCTATATTTTATGCGTGAGCGGCCCCCACTTCACAATGTCATCCGGTATCCAATAAGGTGGACAGTCTCTAACAGCAAAAATGTTGTAAGCCATCCTGTTGGCCAATACATGATGCGCGATTTAACTCTTTCCGGAAACATGATACATACGTGTCACGTCTTAACAATATGCTGGAATTAGTCTTATCATTCTCAATGAAATAACTAGGGATCTAATAACCAACGCGTTCTTAAGCTAGACCTCCGGATGGTAGCGGGCTCCAACGTTCTAAACGTAATTGTTTTTGTTACAGTAGATATCTAACCCAAAAAAAACTAATTCTAAGGATATAACACGTAAATAAAAGCAATGGAAATACGTATAATAATTAAGAATGTAAAACGCCAAACCAACGTTACTTGATAGTATATTTTATAAAAAGTAGTAGCAAGGTCCAAGAAAAACTTGACTAAGCGAGCATCTATCTCCGCTGTCTCTCGCAAATATTTGTGTTGTCAGAAAAACCATTAAAAAAATTATGTCGTAAAAACGAAATTGATACAGATAAGTTAAGCGGCTATAGTAAAATAATAAAAACCCTTTATAAAGTCCGAAATTGCTAAGGCAAGGCAGAAAAATTATCAAAGATAGAATCAGATACAAACCTCGTCCCAATTAAAGACAAAAAAGAGGTAAGTGACTTAAAACGCACAACCCTTCTACATTATGATACAAACTCCCAACGACTATTCTATCTAATCATACTCTATTATAAATAATCTTAAAATATTATAGAACTTCACCTAGATATTATTCTTTATGTTTTTATAATTCCCCTCTCCAAACCAGATTCAATAATCTATCATTCTTCCATAAATCCGTATATAAGTTTCAAATTCGAATCTTTAATCACTGACTGGGTGATAAGACATCCTGTCAAATTATGTATTTAACTACCAAATTTATATATTTTCCGAAAACCCGACTAAGTGTACTTCTTGTAATATAGAGATTTAAAGTTCATCATCATCGAGGACACATTTTAGGTTATAATGTCGCTAATCCGTGTCTTCTTTTTGGGACCCTAATTCATGGTATTAAATGACCGATTTGTTAAGTATAGGCGCTACAGCTCAAGAGTACCACAAAGGGTCTCGATTTTCATTCGTGCTAGTAACGAAAATACCTTGCGAACGACCAAAATGATAACCCAATATAAAGTAAAAAAACGTACATAAGTGTTTTGTTAATTGTTTTCAATTATTCATTAATCGATATACAGTCCAAAAGTACAATCTACTTAAAGGAACATAGTGACCTCAACGTATAACCGTGAATTCAATCCCATCAGATATGATGATTTTCGGGTCGACTCACTTAGTCACCCATCCAAAAATCAAATTGCTTTGATCAAAGTTATCAACATATTGTGCTGTTATCAAATAATCTTTGTGTAGTCTTTATACGATATTATATCTATCTTGAATGTATATAGGAGTTCTATATAGGGTCATTTTCAATGGCCTAGGAATACCTCACTGGATTTAGGATGATCGATAAAAGGTGGTTGAAATTTTCGTTTGGATGATCCGAGACTGAATTTTTTCCCGAGGTCGGAGCCGGGGCTTATTATATTGTTTCGTATTCCTCTCGTTGCTTGACAACATTTGAAGAAATAATGTCGATCGCAAACATCTATGTTTTTCGTATCGAGCGTTTTTGCAGGTGTTACCATATACTTTTGGTCCTATAGTGCAATAAGAAATCATGTATTAGTCGGTATATGGGTTATGTTATTGTTGAACTGTATCCCAAGGGCAACAATAGAGATCGGCTTTCAAATGTCCTATTGGGCCCTTATTGGGCAAACTCGTCGATGATTCCAAATGAAGTCCAGACTAAATTCAAGAACTAATGTAGAACTAAGGCGGTTCAATCCAAACTTAATCTTTTGATATTATATAAAACATGTAGTCAATATCAAATGTAATCAAATTGAAGGTCAATAACCACATTAAACTAAACATAAATAGAATTGATTTGTCCAAACTAGTCAATTTATAACAAGAAAAATGGTCGAATACACCTATATCGTTCGAAAAATAAAAACAAAGTAGTTCGTGGGTTACCCCACGATGCCCACAATTTAAAAAATATCAGAAAAATTATATAAAATTGATTCCATGCTTTTTCCATACCAACACCAATTGAATCCTGATAACCCTATATAAATGTAATCTTGTTGTTTTGCTACTACTATTGTCTAGTTTGTTACTATATACAATCCTAATGATATACAGAAATATGTGACGTATGTCTGTATAAGAATTATGATTGATAGAAACCCCACTTATAAATGTCAATCCTAACTATAATAAAAATGATAATAAAGAAAGTATCACTGTTGTTGAAGAGCTATAGAGAACTCACATACTCCTAATTATGTAGTACTACCAAATAGCGTAATAAAATAACATCAAATGTACGTCAAACAAAAATATTTCATCAATACTTACTATATATCCATTAGTAAGATCTATTTTAACAATAAAAAATGGCATATGTAATGAAGTGATGCTTGGAAGGAACTTGTATGTGACTTTATAGTGAGCTGATACAACGTTGTTGCTACTGGAATTGCAATACTGGCCTCAATTGTCGTACATAATAATTTCAGACCCTTGGTGTCGCATGATTTACCCTGTAAACGGAGCGGTACTAGTATGAATGTGTTGAATTGGGTCTGAAGTGAAAAGACACAAACCTGGGCGAGTTCCAAAGATGAGATATGATATTTGGGTAAATTTGATCCATAGCTTTTAGAACAAAAGTTGTTTGGCCTTTGACTTGTGGTAATGGGTCATTGCGAACAGAGTATGAGAGTAGTATGTGTGGTGAACGGTGCTTATCTCTGTTAAGCTGAAAAGGCATCTTCTTATCAGATGGACTTAATGCCATTCGCGTGTATTAGTAAAAAACAGTGCCTTATTGGACTGCACCGATTTTAAAATCTGCGGCGCTCAGTGTTGTTGAGTTGTGATTCGCGCCAGTGCTGAGCTAATTGTAATAAACTGAAGATGGATGGCCGGAAGATAGCAGATGAAGTAGTTGCAGTGATGACTCTCGATTGGTCAAGATGTACGATATAACGGGACATTAAGAGTGAGCCCAATCAATGTTCAGTTTACTATTTCACTATAGTGATCAGTGTAAACCTCTATATGTTATTGAATATCAGAGGTATTCTGATGGCGGAGGTGTTGGTCCCCTCTAGTATTATGTGGATCTACCTTATATGTAGTTGAAACCATTTCATCTACATCTGTGACCGTATATCTAAAATCGGATATAAACAAAAACTATTCTTATACGTATCCCAAGGAAAACAAAGACTATTAAGTACTTTCTTAAAATCATCATCTCCCGACACCAGTTTCATTATTATTTTGTAACACTAACTTGATAGTGTCGAGTGCAAGAAATAGTCCTGAGTCTCTCGCAACAAACACGTTTATGTAGGTTCCTATCAGAAATAGTTTACCCATCCTGCGCCTCCGAGACTATATAGTAGTACATTTCTAAAACTTATATATCCCCTCACGGATACCCTAAATAGTGATTTCAATACAAGAAATTCGTGCTACTGTGTTAATTTACTTTGAGGAAAATTTAATACCTCAGCAAATTCTAGCGTGCTACATAACATTCAATCTGTTCTAATTACCCACCTTATGGCTTCTGCCTATCGCCAAAATAATTGAGAATACCATTCAGGCCAAAATCATCATTAAAATTGAGTTCACCTATCCAGCCGTCAGGCCATGGAGACCTTGCTAAACCGACCTTAAAACCTGACCTGATATATCAAAGTTCTCACTGCTATTTGTTAAGTAAGGGAGTTTCAACAACTGGTTCACACTGTTTCCAATTAAAGTGCACTAGACCATATGTCATTTATAAGAAATGGATGCCGTGGACAATACCGATCACTTCGAGAGGGTCCCATTAGGTCTCAATGAATGAAGCGATAAAAAATTATTTCGCCTATCGATAGATGCATCCAGGCCCAAATCAAAAACAAACAACTTTTCCCGCGCCCTCATAACAACTACTTCGTCAGAACACAATTTAGGCGTGAAACTATTTCAAGTACCTGAATCGATTAAATATCCTCCACTATAGTGTTCTAATCAACATCAGATTGTAAAAGAAAACGATATATTTCCCCACCCTCGAGCTTATATTCCAATTTATTTTTTTTGGTCGCGGGTCTCCTATACGTCAAACATTATTAAATTGCTAACCGTCAGTCGAGGTTTTGTAAAACGTAAGTCAATGTTCTCCACCGAACAATTACCTCATGTTGTCACGCTAAAAGTTGAACACTAGAATCCCCTCCCAACACACATCAGTATTATGTAAAAGGACCGACTGATGCGACACGGCCCGTTGAGAACATTGTGTTTTTATATGCCAAGAAATTTCAGGATTGCCACTCGCCACTGATGCAAGGTTTTAAAAAGATTGTCTGCAACCTAAGAGACTTGAAGTAGCCGCATACTACTACCGAGAATTTCCAATCTCGCGCCTATCCACACACAGTNAGATCCCTCGAGAGGTAAAACCTGTTGTAAGGTCACAAAACCACGCATCAAGTATTTTATTTGATACATGTCTTCTAAGTGGACATTTAAAATTGTTGTTTGCCATTAGATAGGATTTAACTCTTTTACATGTAACTTATTAACAATTTAGAATTATTATCGTATATATTACAACTAGTTTTAAGGCCCACCCGATGGGCGGCTAGTTTTAAGAATTGTTTTTGTTAAGAAAACAAAGATATTAAGATAAGTACAAATGGTTTATAATAGATTAAGAATGTAAACTGCAACAACGTTACTTGATAGGTATATTGTTATAACATATATAGCACTTAGTGTTGTTCGATATGGGATATGTCGTAAAAATTGTCAGATTTAACTAAATATGAAACTTTATAAGCATTACATGAAAGAAATATTAATAGAACAAACAACTTCAATAAAAAAAAACATAATAGCCAACTAATTATGATAAACACATTTATCATACTCTTATTTAGAACATCTAAAATTACTTACTGATATTAATCTTAATGTTTTTATCAATTCTCGACAACAGATTCGGCATCAACATTCTCATCATCATAGTCAAGAATATGACTGTGATATAGACATCATTTGTTAACACACATCCATTCCTCGTTATCACTATAGACAACAGCTTCATCATCAACAATTTTATTTAATTCCAACGTGTCTTCTTTTTTAACATGGTATAAACATTGTTAGTTTACACACATCCATTTATCTTTATAGTCATCCGAATCCTGGAAATAATGTAATATAAGTAAAACGACATAAGTGTTTGTTAATGTTTCTATATAAAGTAAGGAAAGTCGTACCGATTCATCATCAGATATGATGATTACGGGTGGATCTTCCATCCAAAAATCATTTCTTGATCCTTGATCAACTTGTTGCTGCTTACAATAACCTTTGTGTAGTTTTGTTACAGTTTTGGACTTATTATTTTCGTTTTTCACAGACTGGTTAGGATGAGGTGTTGCATTTTCCGTTATTGGCTCATCCAACTGAATTTTTTCGACGTCTTTATTGTTTGTTTCAGTATTGAATGAACTGGATGCAATTTTTTCGCATGGTTTTGCAGGTGTCAACATCTTTTTAGCAAAGAAATGTTGTGTATTATGGTTTTGGATGTATCAACAATGATATATATATAAGGTATTAGATGTATAGATATGATTCATATATTTTATGAGTTTATATAAAGTATAATTTAAATTGATAACATTATCACAAAAGATTTGATTTGTCAATCTTTATAAAGAAATTATGATTCTTATTCGAAAATAAAGTGTAAACATATAATTTTAAATTGTTTGCTTCTTCATTCCACTATTGGTGCTGTATTATATGTTAATTTGTTTTGCATTATCAGTTAGCATACATTATGTTTACAGAAATTGAAGTTGCAGTTGATTATTTGATGAAATAAACTGTAAATATATAAAATATAAAGAGTACATTGTTGAAACAAAATCAATTGTTATGTGATACCAAAAAAATACATTCAATGTTAAACAAAAAAAATATTACTAAAAACATAACTAAACTTATAAACGTTGAAGGACTTCTTTATATACAACGTTTGTTGTATAATTGCAATACTGGCCATCATTGTCGCAACATAACAATTTCAGACCCTTCTTCCTCTTTACCCTCGAAACGACTACATATAGTTGGCCGTGTGAAAAAACCGGCCGTTCCAAATATATACCAACTTTAGACAAAGTTTGGCCTTGACTTTTGTTAATGGTCATTGCGAAACAAATAGATATGGGGAACTGTCTCTTGTTAAGCTGAAAAGGCATCTTCTTATCAGATGGACTAATGACCATCCGAGGTATAGCAAAAACAGTGCCTAATTGACCTCCCGATATAATCTTACCCTCTATGTTATTGATTCCCATTCTTACAATTGTAACCTTGTGCCATTACAAAGTCCTCCTCTTTGGTCAATGTTACGCATACACATTATCAGAGCGCCAACTTTCAGTACTAACTTATGATGCGGGACACCTGACATTTTTATTGAATTCAAGAATTCTGTTGTGTAGAGCGACTCATTGTAGTTGAAACCATCATCTACATCTGTGACCGTATCAGAACTATAACAAACTTTCTATCTACCAGGAAGCATAGACATCATACGTTCATTTATTTTGTCAACCTCTTGATGTGTCAGTGCAAGAATAGCTCTATCTTGAAAATATGTTGGATCCTACAGGTTATCTGCCTAATTGTCGTACATTTCTTTTATAACAGATCCTATGTGATCATCAGAATCGGGTATGTGCATTTCTTTGGGAAATTCAACCTCAGCATTGGCCATCATTCTTTCCACCTATTTTTCCTTCGCCAATATTGAGAATCCATTCGGCAAAATCATTAATTTCTTCAGCGTCGGCTGGATTGCAACTAACGCGAAGTCTCATGTTTTGAGTAAGTTTCAACACGGTGCAATGTTTCCATAACTTGGACATGTTTAGCGATGCGTGGACAACATCTTGCCGGGTGCCATTAGGTATGACGGGTAAAATTTTCCTGAAGTCTCCACCAAAAACAACAACTTTTCCCCCAAAAACCTTGTCAGAATTTGGCGTGTAAGTACCTGAATTTATATCTCTTAGTGTTCTATCAAAAGCTTCAAAAGAAAGTCTATTCATCATTGGAGCCTCGTCCCATATTATTAACCTCACCTCACGTATCAATTCTGCAACTATCTGCCGTAATTGAACACATAGAATCCTCAACAACATTTATAGGGATAGCGAACCGAGAATGGGCCGTTCTTCCACCATCAAGCAAAGGGATGCAATGCCACTGGATGCAACGTTTAAAATAATTTGACCCTTTGACCTTATAGCCGCAGTCAATGTCTTGTACAAAAAGTTTTGCCCGTTCCACCATAACCATATACAAAAAACATACCTCATGTATTTTTGTTGCAGGCATCGACAACAGTTTCATATATGCCTTTTTGCTCATCCGTCAAACTTGCATATAGTGAATCATGTTGGGCTATCAACTTAGGTATATTATAATCTAGTTCATCGTAAATCAACCGGTTGTAGCCTTCCATAGTAAATTCAGAATTGGGATAAGGCATATTCACTATATTTTTTAGACTTCTCGAACTGCTAAGTAGCTTATCCTCAATATATGTCAAACATATATTGTATCTTTGAATGTCAGTTAGCTCAAGATCCGAATAACAAATATTATTTATGTTAAAGGACTACTGAAAATAAGATGATCTATATTTTATGAAAATACATGACAATTTAAATACCTGGATGATTTCGTTTTACTCTTTCTATGTGTAAAACATCTTCCGCTAAAAGTTTCCATGTCTTCTTTCATACGATCTCAGGCCTAGACATAGTATCAGATATTGTTAACATTACAAATAATTTTCTCAAGTAATCCCTAAGTCCCCACTGACTTGCTTCAATAATTCCATCAAGGTACTCCTTATCGTCGTCTAACAAACCACGTGCATAGCAAGCATCTTTACATGTAGGATATATCACACCATCAAACTCCCGCAAGTCGTCTCACTCTTTAGCTCCTCTAACATGGTTTAAAAGTCTGCGTAGATAAAAAAGATCTCCAAAAGAAGGAGGAACATGATGTATGCGCCCAATGCTTTTGCCTATTTAAGAAGAAGATATATAACTGGTGAGGATTTGTTGTGTACAAATAAGAAGTATTATATTTAGTGAAAAATGGTAACTAAGAAAAACTTAAACAATAATTATTTTGTGTTTCATATATTTACCTTGTTTTCTTTTAGTCCATTTCTTGTCAGTTTTATTCCAAACATAATGTTTTGGGAACTAAGAAAAACGTACAACAATTTTTACGTATAAGTATCTGTTTTATTACATTCCATCCAAGCTAAAAACTTAGAAGTATTAGCCGAAACCTTTTCAAGTTGATAATCTATGCTTTCAGCACGATCAAATACGACAGACTGCTGGTTCGGAAGGTGAAATGGTAAACGCTCAACAGCCAGGTTGACGATGATGTATATCAAACTTGAATATCCTCCATGCAGCCTCACATGATGATAAATAACGACAATCGTAAAAATCGTTAATTTCATCGGTTTCTTCATCTTCCAAAGAAGCCGTTACTTTATCCGGACCCTTGTTAATGTACTTAAAAAGGTACTTGATAGATCCGAATTGGTTGCACCATTCTACATTGATATGAGCTTGGTACGTAATAAACATAAAAATAATAATGAAACAGGTACAATTAATATATTTGTCGTAATAATAATGCTTTAAAAAGTTAATTGTATTTGGTATTACCTTTTCAATAACGTAGGGTTGTACGGAACGACAAAACCACCATCAAGGTCAGCACCTTGCTTCCAAACATTTCTGCCATTATCGCTACGTCTATATACCGCATATCCACTTTCATTAATGAACGTGTTCTCATTGAACTTCTTTGGAAAATTCTTAGAACACTTGTTATCAACCATGCAAGGGCAACTTCTATGGTCGGGACCACAAGGGTCATGCATCATGAATTCTTTTACTAATTGGTGTAGCTCGGGGTCTAAATCCGGATCCGGTTATACATCGATCTATGTCAGCTGGCAATCTCAACTTTTCTTCTGTTTCCAACCATACACACAAATGACAATGCGGCAAACCACACGCTTTTGAAACTCTATAGTGTATACTTCTGTTTTAAATCGCAATAACAATAAAAGATTTATGTTAGTATAAAATATACTAATTATTTTGCATGTACAATTTGTTTTGGTAAAATATAAGTAATATTGTAATAAACCTGCTTTGACACGGCAAAAAATACGTTTTTCCTTGATGTCCTTAATCAATTGATCAAGTTTCATTTTAAAAACTCTTGATGTAATGTCTGGCCGATCCTCTGATTTTAGCCCCTTTCTTCGTAGATACCTTGTAATTTCGGGCCACTTTGGATTACATGTAAATGTAATAAATAAATCCGGATATCCATAAGACTTGCACATAGCCATAGATCCAAGTAGTTCTGCATCATGTAACGGGGGCTACCAGTGAATGATGACGGTAATATCACTTTCGTGCCACATTTTTTACTTTATGAATTGGTTGCTTGTGCAGCTTGGGCTAATTTGTCATACGATTCACATCTTAATTCCTTATTTTGATTACGTACATATAACAACCTTTCAGCCTCAACTATTGTACAACCGTCAACCAAAAACTGATAATTAATGAATAATAAAAATAAAATCAAAATAGAACCTTATTGCAACTAACATTTGCCCCAAAATGGAAAAAAAAAAAAAAAAAAAAAAAAACCCTAATCTTCTTCGTCCAATATATGAACGTAATCAGAAATAAAAAAGGTTGACAAGGAAATTAATTTTGCCCCAAAATGATCTATTTATTATGATTGTTCTAATCATAAATTACAAAAATATTATTATAATCAATGAAGTTTGGATAATGATTTTGATTCGATGTATGGATTTTGATTTATGATTTTGATTTAACGTTAATTTGAATGTATATTGGGTTTTGATTTGTCGATTAGGGTTTTACTTTGGGGATAAAGAGAGAGAATGGTGGCTGTATGTTTTTGGATAGGTTTTATCAAAAGGAATAATTGTTATGCGCTGGCGCCAAAAAAATGCCTCTCATTAAATGCGTTGAAAAGCAATGCAGTATAGATCATTGGATCAGACTATTTTCCACGTGTCGAATTTAGAAGTATTTTGGGCTAGAGATGACTTTTCAAAACCATGATTTATATAGTTAGTAGATATCTATTTGTAATTTAGTGTTTGAAAATATATTATCTTCGAATATGATATTAGAGTATAAACTTATGGCACTAATTAAGTAGTCAAAATCTGTCGCTTAATAAAGAAGATAAATATTACTAGTTGTGGAAATTAAAAGGGAATGGATCTAGTAAGAAGAAAAAATAAAATGAGAAGAGTGAGAAAAGTTTCCAACCACACAATTCAAATAAGAGGGAGAAATTTAAGGGAAGATGCATCTATTTTTGTAGGTGCATCTCAAATGTGTGGTTGTGGTTTCTTCTCATCCTTCTCATTTTAGTTTTTCTTCTCATTTGATCCAACAATAATGCACTAGCATATAAAAATGAGTAGCAACGTTTTTGGGTTGGATGTTCGAAAAGGGAGACACATGAGTACGCAGAGACGCTCTCACCCCACATCCTCAAATCATGAACAACTAACGTGCATTCTTTATATTCTAATATTTAGCATTTTTTTTATTAGACATTAACAATTTATGATTCATTAGGTGTGTTTATAAGGTCCGAAACAATTTATATATCACTAGTGATTTGTATTTCTAGAACTATATCCACAAAAACAAAAATAAAAAGTGTTGGTTTACAAGGATAAAAAGTTTCAAAAATCTACTTCACAAGGTGATATAAAAAAAATATTGCATTGTATAAAAAAATGGAAACTTGATATTTATAGATTTTGTAGCCTTGGGGTGTGGGAGACAACGACCCAACAATCTGATTTTTGTACCTTTTTTATTTTCCTGCTTCTTGGAAGTGTAACTTTTTGCTTTTAAACTAGTATAATTTATAGTAAGACATTACGTAAGTATCAAAAAATAACCCGTTTAGACGGGATTGATTATCCTTGTTGCTATTTATATACCAGAAAAACAGCAAAACAACTGAGTCTGATTGTATACCATTTTTCATATATAAAAAGATTATTTGTATACAATATCATCAACACACAAAGAAAAAGCAAGTGAATGTATACAATATTTTCATATTGTAAGACAACTATGGTCACTTAAGTTAACTCGACCATTATGCAATCTTGCATGTTCCACATGCATAAAAGTATTACTATAATATGCAGAACATTTTTTCAAGGAACAAATCAAGCGGTATTAGTTAGAGAATTTGAAATTTTATAATTCACAAATATTCAAACTAGTCACAAAATACCTGCTAAACTAAATAATTAATCTTGTAATAATTTGTATACGACAAAAGCTCTAAATATTATGATCAAGAAACTTTTCCACTTGTTAATAAAATATTTAACATGAAGATACTTTAAAAGCAAACGTAAAAAAGGGTCGGTACTAACTCCAAAAAATTAAAATGTAATTTAATAGAGAAAGTGGGATTAGGAGTGACANATATATCATATATGATATGTAATATCATATATGATACATCATATATGATTTTCTCGGCCACGAAAAAAAACGTGAAAAAAACGAAAAAAAAAAAAATTTGTCGAAAATATATCAAAGTGCCTATCTATAGAAAGATAATTGAATGCTCGTTGTAACGGTATATTTTTTTTCGCTTAACGATTAACGGTTTGAAAGATAATAATATTTGAAAAAAAAGGATGAAAGTGGGTTTTTTAAATTGTTGGGATTAATCTCATCCATTAGATCAAATAAAGATGGAGGGAAGATGTATGGTGGAGATTAGTCCCTTGGTATGTAAAAAAAGTTTGGTCCTCAAATGATCTTATATCGATATCTATTTGTAATTTAGTGTTTGAAAATATATTATCTTCGAATATGATATTAGAGTATAAACTTATGGCACTAATTAAGTAGTCAAAATCTGTCGCTTAATAAAGAAGATAAATATTACCAGTTGTGGAAATAAAACAATAATGCACTAGCATATAAAAATGAGTAGCAACGTTTTTGGGTTGGATGTACGAAAAGGGAGACACATGAGTACGCAGAGACGCTCACCCCACATCCTCAAATCATGAACAACTAACGTGCATTCTTTATATTCTAATATTTAGCATTTTTTTTTATTAGACATTAACAATTTATGATTCATTAGGTGTGTTTATAAGGTCCAAAACAATTTATATATCACTAGTGATTTGTATTTCTAGAACTATATCCACAAAAACAAAAATTAAAAGTGTTGGTTTACAAGGATAAAAAGTTTCAAAAATCTACTTCACAAGGTGATATAAAAAAAATATTGCATTGTATAAAAAAATGTTAACTTGATATTTATAGATTTTGTAGCCTTGGGGTGTGGGAGACAACGACCCAACAATCTGATTTTTGTACCTTTTTTATTTTCCTGCTTCTTGGAAGTGTAACTTTTTGCTTTTAAACTAGTACGGAGTATAATTTATAGTAAGACATTACGTAAGTATCAAAAAATAACCCGTTTAGACGGGATTGATTATCCTTGTTGCTATTTATATACCAGAAAAACAGCAAAACAACTGAGTCTGATTGTATACCATTTTTCATATATAAAAAGATTATTTGTATACCTTCTGAATATCATCAACACACAAAGAAAAAGCAAGTGAATGTATACAATATTTTCATATTGTAAGACAACTATGGTCACTTAAGTTAACTCGACCATTATGCAATCTTGCATGTTCCACATGCATAAAAGTATTACTATAATATGCAGAACATTTTTTCAAGGAACAAATCAAGCGGTATTAGTTAGAGAATTTGAAATTTTATAATTCACAAATATTCAAACTAGTCACAAAATACCTGCTAAACTAAATAATTAATCTTGTAATAATTTGTATACGACAAAAACTCTAAATATTATGATCAAGAAACTTTTCCACTTGTTAATAAAATATTTAACATGAAGATACTTTAAAAGCAAACGTAAAAAAGGGTCGGTACTAACTCCAAAAAATTAAAATGTAATTTAATAGAGAAAGTGGGATTAGGAGTGCCAGTTCTGTGCAATAAACAATAGAGTTCGTTTGACGAATAATAGAGGGATGTAGGCGTATAACGTTTGTTTGTTTATGAATTTGGACCTTTTTTTTTTTTTTTTTTTTTTTTTTTTAAGTCTATTGAAAATACTGGAAATAAGAATCACAACCTGCCAAGAAGACTACTCTTAAATATGACACAAAATTTGAGAAGTTAATTTAGAAACAATCAAGATTTTTGACAAAAAATTAACTACGAGACAAAAATTCATGAGGTTCCCATGAGCGTCCTTGAGTTCGACCCTCATAGTATAGTTTTTACAAGTTTCTAACATAACAAGGGCCAAAATAAGTACTCGGGCGACCAATGCGAGAATGTAATTGCGTTGAAAGAGTAGATTCTTTTTAGTGGAGAATTATAAAATAAATCGTGTAACACCGATAGAATTTACTAAGTGGAGAACTAAAAAGAATAAAAATGAAAATGTGACGCTGATGTAAAAACAAGTAGTCATGGTGTATATCTATACAATCAGACGATAAAATCATATGGTTGCTCATGCTAAATACCTTTCTTTCTCACATTTAATAGGACATGTTTTTGTTTGTTAACATTAATTAATAAGATTAAATTGGTGTATGATGCTTTTACAGGTATATACTTTATGGTTGAAGACTTGAAGGAGAAGGACGATAGACAAAAGTAGTAGTACTAGTGTGTGTGGATAGTGAGGAGCAAACGTATGTATATTTTTAATTAATACTTTTGATTTGTGATGATTGATTAAGGTGTGTGGTTTCTGACATCTGATGCCTTTGTAATGTGCTGAATTCTTTGTCATGCGCCCTCATCTCTTCCCCACCTTCTATTAAAATCATTGTCCTCACCTTCTTTCACTTCCTTATAAACTTACCTTAAATATTATGTTTATATTCATATTGAAGATCAAACACTATCTATAAATCTCGTCCCCGCCTAATAATGGGCGATATGTAGTGTAAAACGAAGTTCATGTGTTTAAATAGTGTCTCTTTAATTTCTTTAATTATGATGTTACACAATAATTTTTTATGTTAGACGTTTAACTAGCATGTAAAAGGCGCTAGAGGGTCGGTTTCCTTTGAAAAGAACACTCGATTGACAAAGTCTTATCATATTTGCATCGTTTGTAGTTCCATTTAAAAATGCTCTAAGACTACTCCAAGCAGTCACATCACTTCACCTTACACCTTAGCGTCACATCAGATTTCTCTCTCCCTTGACTCTCTCTCTCACTTTTCACCCTCAATAGTCACCACTCCCTCACCTTTTATTAAAATACCAACTTTTATAAAAACATACATCACTAAATACCACATATACACTTACAAACTAAATAATAAATAATAAATAATAAAAACACTTGAGGGCCCCGCTTTGCACACTCCCCTGTTGGGTGAGGAGCTCAACTTTCGTGAGCTGCCTTGGCTTGGTTCACGTAGCGCTCCTCCCTCTCCCAGTAAATGTCATATGATAGAATGGCAAAAAAAAAAAAGGCTCTCACGCTAATTGGTGGGAGCTGCCTAATAGACTATGCCAACCTATACAAACCAACTCACTTCTTTGCGAACAATGAACAATGTCATTATCATTTAGGGGCCGGGTTCGCGCTATAAGACAAAATGACATCATGTTTGCATTTTTGCGGTGTATAATAGATGTTCAAAGTAGACTATACCGACGTATAAAGACCAAGTAATTCGTCTCTTCACGAACAATGTCATAATCATTTAGGGGCCGGGTTGGCACTTAAAAGACAATCTGAGCTCATATTTTCACTTTGGTCTTTCCAGCTAATAATGTTAAAAAAGACCAGACCCTTTAAAAAGATCAATCAGTTATGTATTTATGTGCACATCACTTTACTTTCCCACATGGTTGATTTTTTGTGTTGTGTGTTTTTGTACAAATGCTAAATAGATGAATATAAGTGGTGTGCAAATAAGCACCATTTTTTCATATAACTGAGTAGACTGTAGACCCTTACGGCATTTTATATAACTGATCTTTATGCAAAACAAGATCATAATCCATAACATGTCGGCTCAGTTTGCTAACGAACCCTGATCACAACCGTAGGCTTTAAAAGTCCTTGAAGAAGGCTTGAGAAAGGTCCCCCTGCAATGAAGAATGAAATCCCCATTTATCATGTTAAGTCGGTTTCCAATTATTGTAGTTTCTCTCCTTTGGTCCCAAACCATAATGAAGTTTTCCACATAACTCAGCATATTCGGGCAATGTACTATTATAACTTCACAAGGTACTCGCAGACAACACATTATAGTTGGACTTGATCGTAGTAAACTTTGACAGAGTGAAAAAGAAAAAAGAAAGAAAGAAAGAAAAGCAATAAGAAGAATATAGGACCACCACTTTGTGATAGTTAAAACAAGTCATAACCAGACACTTGATGGTCCAAATTCCACAAATGTGACACACAACTTGTAATTCACGACATAGTAGTCGACATAGCATTACCATCTAGACTTTACCCTATTAACAAGAAAGAATATATGAACGACTTATTCCAAAAGTAAACACAAGTCATGAATCATGACCAAATACTTTATGTACAATTTTCACTGCATAGGATATACATCGTTATCATTCCTTGGCTTGTTCTAGGATACCAAACGAGTGAGGCAATATGGTTCATGCAATAATTGATCGGTATAGTTGGCAGGTTCAGTTTGGTTGTTTTCAAGAATACAAATTTTGGCATTTCAAGCTTTTATGTGGGGCAAGCAAGAAATTTGGGTATAACATTTTCACCGGTTAGAAATAGACCTTATCTTCTTCTGTTAGCACATTTTGATGTATAAAACAAGGCGACACGTACCTGCCGTTTAATAAAGACATGAAAGCTACAGATAATCTACCAAGTTTATAGCGTCAATTTCGCAGTTAAATAGTTGATAAAAACAAGATTCCTTTAATGTAACAAGTTAGCTGTAAATCAACAGCACAAGGAACATGACTTTGGTCCACTGATGTGTCAAGTGCCTGGTGAAGCGGGTTGATGGCCTTATGTCATGGCTGCTATTAATGTTCATATAGGATCGTAGAAGGATTTGCAAACAGCAACGCCAGTAAAAAAAATGCACATATACATACTTTGAAATTGCACTAAATAACTTTAGAAAAACTAAAAAAGCACTATGCAAATCGCAATATACATGCTATCTTTTTTTATTTTTGGGGTCCAAAGAATTACTTTGTGGGTGGTTTTAGCCAGACAAATTTACCGAGTTTCAGGATATTTTGATCACAAAATGTAAGACTTCTATAGCAATCTAACATAGTGCATCTGGTGATGAGAAATAATGTTAATGGAATCCAGCATTCGGCTGCAGGAATTATAGGAAGCACATGAATAGTTTGGAAATGGTTTTGACCCCTAGAACTGCGGACCTTTCGAACAATCACAAAAGATACCCGGTGTGGTTCAAATGTTTGACAACCAAAAACTGACTAGATACGTATTCCCCATCATGTGTCACACATGTGTTATGTACGCACATATATGTGATGTTTCTAACAAAAACACATTTGGGTGTTTGAATCTATAACAACTCATTTATCCAGGTGCAATTTGATCCATTCAGATAACATATCCTTCAACCATAAATAAGAAGCACATGAATATTGAGCTTTAGTAAACAAAACGACATGGAACTATGATTTATGGGTTAAAAAACCTGAATGTTTAACAAAAATTATGGGCACACACAGTTCGGAACATGACATTTCGTGATACATGTGAACACTAAATTAAGTTGAAGTCGTTGGTGAATACTCGTCAAGCCAACTTTTTTCACTTATGTTTCAAAGGCTAAACTTATATTCCTTTTGACATAGCATGATGTATGTTTTTTGAGAAATTAGTTGAGCACTTAAGCTAGCAATTTTTCTCTTGTAACTTTGATAAAGTAGCCAAAAATTAAGGTTTCTGTGAAAAACGGCCACAAAATCTACAAGTTTTGCTACAAATCTCGCGATATTGATTGTGACCGCAAAAAAGCTACATTCTCCTTTCGATACTAATATTGTTGCAGGTTTTTCGTTGTCGCGAGCTTTGTGCAGTTTGATTTTGAAGCCTTTTCCACTGAAACCAAAATCACAGTGGTTGGTTTTACCAAAAAAAAGAGGTTGGAAGCATTTGTTGTGTGTGTGTGTGTGTTGGGGGGGGAGGGGAGGGGGGTGTTATTTTCGCAGAAACCTTGTGTTTTGCTACTTTGTCGAGTATAGGGGAAAAATGGGGCTAGTGTAACTGATTATTTTGCTTCCTGTCATTTATGCGCATGTGTGTCTGATTATTTTGCTTCCTGTCATATATGCGCATGTGTGTCTGTAATTATTTTTTTTCTTCAGAACTGCTAATTAATGAACGGAAAAAGAAAACGCACACACACAACATAGATTAACTAAGTAACTTTTAATTAACCAACTTGTTTGGAACTTACAGTTTCTGCTTGACATGATGTAAAAAGCTCTTGTGGGTTGTTTAGAAAAAAGCTACCAGAGTTGTTGGGGGGAACCGAGCCCACCTCTGTTGAACCTGGACTTCTTAGTTGAAGATGACCACCCCATATATTATACTCAAACCTGGGGTCATACCCTGAACTTTCCTCATGTTTAACAGTTATACTTTCGGCCTTAGGAGCCCATGTAAATGGAGCAGGGGTTTTTGGTGGTGAAGAAGGTTTCTCTACAGCAGGAGCCGCACTAGTGGTTCCATGCATGAAGGGGTTTCTAGCCTGAACGTTTTGCTTAGGAGATAACTCAGAGAATCGTTTGGGTGTCAATGATGAGGCTGGGGATGAAGGTAATGAAGGTGTCGGAGAGTTACTACTATGACTACTTGACACTTCGAAATGTCCCGATATCCCTGAACCCCTTCTCTTCCTTCTACGTCTTGGTTTCTCTTTTCCAGTTTTAACTGTAAGATTCTCGGGTTTTGATGCCTCAACTGTAGTAGCCTTTGACTCCAAAGTGGATGGTAGTGGAAATGAAGATGACGGTGGCAATGATCCCCTCGCAGATTCTGGTTTTGAGCAAACATCTGAATTTCCTGTTTTAACCGTAAGATTCTCAGGTTTTGATCCCTCAACCGCATTAGCTTTCGACTTCAAAGAGGATGGCGGTGTTGATGACGATGATGGTGGCAACGATTCCCTCACAGATTCTGGTTTTGAGCAAACATCTGAATTTCCTGTTTTAACCGTAAGACTATCAGGTTTTGATGCCTCAACCACAGTAGCCTTCGACTTCAAAGAGGATGGCGGTGGTGATGACAATGATGATGGCAACACTTCACTCACAGATTTTGGTTTTGAGCAAACATCTGAAGAATGTTCGTCCTGCACTGAAGAGGTCTTAGACAGATCTCCACCTCTGATTATAAACGAAAACGAACAAGAACATGCCATTGAAATTATAAGAACGGTAAGAAGAACCATAAGAACAAAATTCTTGAATATTATCCATAAAAGTGATCTTTTGCATAAATTGAGTGTTGATGCAGAAAGATTGACTTCCATTGGTACGACTAGTATGCCACCAGCCATGTTCAGTTCAAGCTCCCTACGTAACGTTTCCACACATGTATCAGCAGTGTACGAAATAGTAAGCTTTCGAGATTCCCCGGGTTCCAAACCAAAACCTTTACAACTTCCCACCACAAATCCATCCAACTCACACTTTGTTCCCGATATCGATATTCTGTTGATTTCAACAGGCAAGTCTCCTGTGTTCTTTGCAAACAAATCTTTGGTGTACGGTTTAAGGTAGTTGTGTTTGAGCTGTACAGTATGCACCGGATCGGACCCGTCAAGTAAACGCAAAGAAATCGAACCTCCAGAACCACGTAACGATAGCCACTCAACACCTGAAAGATTGTTCCTTACAAGAACTGAGCTTTTCCATTCACATCTACTCGAGGGGTGGAACACAATTGGTCCAAGAACCGCTTTTTCACGAGGATGAACATAGGCCTCTGTCAATGCATTTCCTGCTATCGAAAAACCGTACCTTGAAGGAGTCATGTGACCGTTAACAACCATAGGATAAGATGAAGGAAGTTGCAAATTTTCATCTGATCCTCGACACTCGTTGATAAGCTCACCAGAATTTAAAAGCAGCTGCATAACAACTGGTTGGTCACTCGGGTTCACCACACTGATCCACTTCGACTGATGAGTACTAACGTGAACCATTGGAAAAGTAACCTCGTGATCATCAAGAACCGACATCCCGTTATTAGTCCCTTGAGATCTCCAGTTTCCTAGTACCGAGTCATCAGCTTTTGCCATTTCTGTTGCCTTTAAAAAGTAAAAAAAAAAAAATATATTTACAATTTCCTTTGTTATTACTATGCACAAAACAAAAAAGAATGAAGAAACACAGATACAATGCCATGTCAGCATTTCAGCCAACAAATTAGACTTATAGTAGATGTCACGCTTTTAGGCAAAGGATATAAGACCTGTAGGTGGAACGCTGGGCAGGTCAGGTGACGGGTCAAAATGGGTATAAGGTAAAACAGGCCATTTATGAAAACAGGTCAGGTAATCCCGGAGTCATTTATGAAAATGGGTCAGATGGGTTCGGTTCAGCCCATTACTTTTCTCCTAATTCTTTTTGACAGATTTAATTAACAAAAAGTACATCAACTAACCACAAAAACTAATATACATATTTTTGTTCTCAATTTAAGTGTATTCAGAAACATTAACTGCGTAAGACTTTACCCCCAAAAAGAACCCTTTTGCTTTTGCTTCTTTATAATTGTATGAGATGACAAATCAAATATCATATAACCAAGAAAAATTATGGGAATGTTTGGATGTAGTTTTAAAGTCGACCAGATCATCAGATGCTTAAAGCTAGGGATAGATGGTAACTTCATGCTTATATCAACAATCAGTTTTCTAATGGGAATTCTTTATATGTTTCTGAATTTATAACTATGTAGAGCCTTGAACATAAACAATCAGAGAATCATATGTAGAGCCTTGAACATAAACAATCAGAGAATCATAATAGCTTTTACAATACCTTTTCTAACTGTGGTTGTACGTGAACATCACCCGATCTTGTTTCTGCATTGTCATAACTAAACATTCCAGAATAGGACTGAGAACAAAGTCTGGCAATATCACTGCAAGAAATTTCAAGCTCGGGAGTTATTGACTTATTTGTTTGTACAAGTAACTTGCAGTTCAAGTCCATATGCGGGTCTGGAGCATAAGTAACTGTCGCCACTTGTGTCACCGTATGAGGAAACAATATTAACCCTTCAACATATTTAGTCTGTAAAGACACTGCCTTTTCACCTACTTCACTAATCTTGATAACCTTCACCACGTCGAAACCATTATTTTCCACTAAAAGAGAGACACTCGTATGTCCATTTGCATCACAAGGAACTAAAACATCGAGTGAAATCAAAAGGTCTGATCTTTTCCCAAATTCTGCTTCAAGAATGACTGTATCTGTATCCATATTCTCTCGTTCACTATTCAGTAACTGGATACAAGAAGAACCGTATATGTTAGCCTGAGAATGATGCGGGAATTCTAACTCTAAAATTGGCTCATTCTGATTCGACCCAACAGTCCATGTCTTATGAGGCCTTATTGCCATAAGCGGTTGACCAACTTGACCGATTCTGACATCTAACCACTCATTACCATTAAACTCATAATCTCCCTTTTGATCCAACACATTGCAAACACTTTTAATTGAATAAAGAACATTCCCTGAAGAAAAAGATAACCAAACACTTGCTTCTTTTAAACTCAACGCCTCATCAGATGGATTATACACTGAAACAACTTTGGTCCATTTTCCACTTGAAGATCGGTTCAAACCAACTGACGAGTGTATCGTGTAAGGTGACTGGATTCCAAACCCTCGGGCTTGAATTAAAAAACCACCTGAGCTCGTTTGTAAAAGTATATGAGCTGAAGATAAGCCTAACCACTTTGGAAAAAAAACAAAACATATAGATGCCTTTTCACCAGGTTGGACCGTAATTTCACTATAATTGCAAGGGTAGAACTGTGAATTGGTACTATATGGTTCAAAGACCCTTAAAACATTATGGTTATCTCTATTTTCCACGGTTAGGTAAGCTAACGAAGAAAAATGTAAATACTTTTGTCCCCAGTCGAGTACTGGGTGGCTAATTTGTACATTTAGTGACGAGAAGTCATTCACATTACTAGATTTGATTCTGATCAACTCTTCTTTTTTGGTAAACGAAAATCCTCTACAAAATGGCGTGTCATTTTCGTCACTAGAAGTATGTCGTGTACTTTCTTTAATTTCAATTGAACAAGAAACGATATCCCCGTTTGATAACTGAAAGTTACCATGGTTTGTTGACCAGCTGAGGTTACCCATTGGTTGCACTGACCCTACAGCTACTGTCTCGTCTGATTTAATCCCAGAAAACCCCGAATAATTTGCTTCTGAACCATATAGTGTTGAAGGAAAACAAAATAAGTCTGATCGTCTACATATGTTTTCAAGACTAGGTATCGGTACTGAATTCTGAGGTGGAACTCGTATCCTACTGTCACCAACTAAGACATGCTCTGAATCCGAATTCAAGTCATTTCTGTAAGACCCGTATTCATCATAGCCCGTTGGATTATTCTGTGTGCCGGACATGGAACATGGTCCGAATATTGATAGGCAAAAAACGACACACAATGCTATAACCTTGAAATGCATTGCTTTAACATCATGGCAAACTCGCCTGAAGAAAAAAAATAAAGAAAGATGGAGTAAACCTTACATAAACAAGATACCTTACTAAAAATAGAAGGTGCAATTTCAACTTCTGTTGACTACTGATAGTGGTTCAGAATATTATACGAAAATATTAAAAACCACATAAACTTTTATACATGTGAATGATGTGATTATTGTATAAAAGTTTGCAGAATCCTAATCAGTGAATTTCCAAACATTATTATTTTGAGTATTCACTGCCATCACTACACATTTTTGACTCTAAATAAACAGAACAAACATACATGTTCATTTTTACCCAATCAAGCCAAAACAAACTATCACAAGTTCAGTTTAACACCACATCCAAACACCAAACGCTATAAACAGAAAATTTACTTCCCTTTCATATATAACAAAAGTTAAGTTATTTAACTACTTCAGAACTTCATTCAAACGGTTAACTAACAGCAATAACTAACAACAACCAAATTTAGAAAGAAAATCAATAACTCAAATGTTCACAGAAAATGCATACAAAACTCATCATTTAATAACTAACAACAACTAAATTTAGAAAGAAAATCCATAACTCAAATGTTCACAGAAAATGCATACAAAAATCATCATTTAATAACTAACAACAACTAAATTTAGAAAGAAAATCCATAACTCAAATGTTCACAGAAAATGCATACAAAAATCATCATTTAATAACTAAAAACATACCAAAAAAACCCGTTTTTTTATCATCTCTAAACCAATTTAACTAAAAAAAAAAAAAAAAAACCATAACCGTACACATTTTTACCCAAACTAGCCAAACCAATTAGTACAACTTGAGTCTAACCCCACATCCAAACACTCGAAGAAACCACAAATAGACATGGTTTCAAAATTTGAGCACAAAATTACAAAATTTAACTAGTTCGATTAAAAAGTTAACTAACAGCTAGCAATAACCCGATAAAAAAACATCATTGTTTTATCATCTGTAAACTAACAATCCAAACACCCCCCTTCAATACTCCAAAAATAGTAACTTTTTTGATATTTTAAAAATTATAACTAGTTCGATTAAACAGTCAACTAACAACTAACAACTAACAACAACAACCCAATATAGAAACCAAAAATCAAGAACTCCTGTTTTCATGGAAAACCCATAAAGAATCATCATTTATAATTTATAAACTAAAACATAAAGAACCCAACTTTTTATTTATCTTTAAACTTATATAAAACCAATAAAAAAAAAACCATCAAAAGCTTCATTGAACTAAGTCTGCAACTTCAAGAAAATACTAAAAACATGAAACAAAGAAACATAACTTTAAAAAAAAAACATACCGATGATAAAACATGATGTTTGAGCTGCTACTACTACTTGTGATGATGAAGATGATCAAGAACTTGGGTTACTACTTTTTTTATAAAATATGATTTTTATAAAAAAAAAATGAGATGATGATGGTATTTATATTTGTGTGGGTTAGGGTTTATGAGATGAAAATGTGAGGAGAAAAGCTTAGAAAAAAAGCGCACTTCAAGAAAGAAAGAAGAACACACACACTAGTTACACCTTTTTTTTACACACACTCAGATAGTAGTAGCCAATGGATGGTCTTTTTTGAATTTCTTTCTTTTTTTCTTTTTTGGAAAGATATGGAAATATAAAATAAAATTTGGTTTACTTGTGAAAAGACGAAAATGGGTTTGGAATGTGCTTAGAGGTTAACGACGCCGTAATAGGTAGGGTATTACTTATTACTTTATTAGTCACCAATTAGGACTTGTTGATGTGAGATTTTATTAAGTGGAATGGGGGTAATTTAGGTATTATTTAGGGTGGGCTTAACTTCAAATTTTTATTAAATTTATAGAAATATTTGTGTTTAGGAAGACAAACCATTAATACCAACTTTTTATGTTCATAAATTGACTCGGTCAAGCGTTTGTTTTACGGTTCAATTGATTAAACCAGTATTTTCTAAAAGCTGGTTTTCAATAACGATATTGGTTCGTGATTGGTTGAATCAAGAGAACCCATGTTTTATAACATACTTGTTTATGTCGTGTACATCTGAATAAAAAACTCTCATTCTATCAGTACCCTAAAAAAACCCCTGTTTTTTTAAACTATAACACTTGTTGCCAAGAGAATGTGAATAGACTAAAAACTTTTAATTATTTATAGAAATATCTCATCTTGATATTCTTTTTCAAAATTATTTAGTTTGGGATGAATTGGTTTGTGGTATTTTGTTTGGAATGGTTGTTTGATCCCTAGGTGTAGCTATGTTTATAGTTTTTGGATAGGTTATAATTACTTATATGTGTAGGTGGGTTTCCTAAAGTATTTTGTTATGGACGGTCAAATCATCCTGACGAAGGTTATCAATATTGGATGATTTTTGTATAGATGACATTACAAATGAACCTCTCTTGTTACACTACAAATTCATATAAGACACCACAAAATACCATACAAATTCACAAACTATTAAAATATCATATAAAACAAGTTTTATTGTATCGTAGTTCTCTAGGAGTACGAATTGCACAACATTACAAATGAACCTCTCTTGTTACACTACATATTCATATAAGACACCACAAAAAGTGGTGGTAATAAAATGAAGTAGTGGTGCACTAAGTAATTTTGGTGGTACATAGAACATCTTTTACTACGATAGGCTACAATTAGAGGTGGCAATTTGTGTCCAAACTCAAAAAAATGGGCTAAATGGGCAAATTTTTAAAAGATTTGGGTGCATTTGGTCCCCCTCTTTTTTTTGAAATGGTCATATATTGCCCATTTAGAAGTTAAATGGGTATAATGGACACATACTTNCCTGTTTATGTCGTGTACATCTGAATAAAAAACTCTCATTCTATCAGTACCCTAAAAAAACCCCTGTTATAACACTTGTTGCCAAGAGAATGTGAATAGACTAAAAACTTTTAATTATTTATAGAAATATCTCATCTTGATATTCTTTTTCAAAATTATTTAGTTTGGGATGAATTGGTTTGTGGTATTTTGTTTGGAATGGTTGTTTGATCCCTAGGTGTAGCTATGTTTATAGTTTTTGGATAGGTTATAATTACTTATATGTGTAGGTGGGTTTCCTAAAGTATTTTGTTATGGACGGTCAAATCATCCTGACGAAGGTTAACAATATTGGATGATTTTTGTATAGATGACATTACAAATGAACCTCTCTTGTTACACTACAAATTCATATAAGACACCACAAAATACCATATAAAACAAATGAACCTCTCTTGTTACACTACAAATTCACAAACTATTAAAATATCATATAAAACAAGTTTTATTGTATCGTAGTGCTCTAGGAGTACGAATTGCACAACATTACAAATGAACCTCTCTTGTTACACTACAAATTCATATAAGACACCACAAAAAGTGGTGGTAATAAAATGAAGTAGTGGTGCACTAAGTAATTTTGGTGGTACATAGAACATCTTTTACTACGATAGGCTACAATGCTCACTCAATCCTCTCTATGTCTCACCCACGATCCCTCATCGACGAGGTTAACTGGTGAAGGCCCTGATCATATCTTGAAACATGTCAAGAGCCGATAAAGAAGTGGACATAACATGAAAAGAGACAATAATTTAGAAAGCATGTTGAAAATCGAATAAATTTTGTTATGGTTGACATGCAGAAAACTTGTAACAGGAGCATGAACATTACGTGTAATCTTTTTCTTATCTTACATGTAAAGTTTTTTTATCTACGAAAATATGATGTTTGTGGATAGTTTTGTTTACAAATGCTCAAACCTTGGTTAATCCGACCGGATGGGATATGATTGTGTTGGGAGAAATCCAACAAATCGGTTTCTAGAGCGGAACCACGAATCAAGAATTACTCCAACAAGACCTCGGCAAAGGGTTATGATCCCTTAATGCCGAGTGGCACCAACACAGCAGCTTAGTGGTAATAGTTAGCCTTCTCCGATACGCAGCAGCTTCAACCAGTGCTGGAACCTCGGACCGGGGACCGCCTTCGTCAAGGTACCAGTAGCAATACCCGCTACTAACCTTGGCTCAAATCCTAACTCTGTAGAGAGTCCCTTTAGCCATGTATCCTCCTTCAATTATCCAGCAAGTGTCATATACTCCGCTTTAATTGTTAACAAAGTCATCATGTGCCGCAACATAGCTTCCCAGCTCACTGCACATTCCTATCCAACATTCCCACATCCGCAGATGCTATGTCAGGTCTCGTGCAGACAACTTGATACTTATGACTTCCAACTGCATATATACATGACCCCTTACTCTTCTTTTCGGATTCCCTGACAGACTGCCCTCTAACGACAGCGTAGAGTGTCCCCCCAACAATATCTGAACCGACATCCCGTTGGAAAACCTGAATCGTGACACCCTCAGAGTATTACCACTCCGAGTCTTGAAGATCTCCATACCAAGTATAATTTCCTTTGCTTCTTCCAGCAAACCCTTGGTAACCCAGATCTCAACCTTGCTTTCGCAAGTAAACCCCATATAATCTATATAGAGGAATAGATATATGAACATACCTGGTGCATACTTCCAGTAATATATGTTACTGTCGTCACTACTTCGCCTGAAATCGTAGCTGAGCTTACACATACTAGACCGAGTATCCATATCTTCTTTCATTACAGCCATCCACTTGGAAATTACCTCACAAGCAACTGTATCCCTGAAAGTCAATGACTCATGTGCATCTTCTTTCATCACTCCAGCAACTCCTGAAGCAGCCATATTACTGTCACCTCTATACCTTTCAGCAGCATTATCCTCTGCTCCCTCTTGACCAGGTGCTCCAGTTTTCATAATGTCTGCTTCGACCTTTGCACCAAGATGTACCTGCTTATTTACCAAGCAATCTGTGTTTGTCTTTCCTTCAAGTTGTTTAACCTCCAACTTTCTTTGAGCCACTGCAGCATGATCGTTACTCTCCTGTATTACCTCAGCTTCACGATTTTCCTGAGCTCCCTGCAGTTCCACCTCAAACCAAGCACGCTTTTGAACATGTACTCCATGGACAATTGTTTTAACACCAAGACCAAGTTGCTTGAACCCAACTTGTTTTGAACCTCCTTATTTTTGTACAATATTCCCATCGAGCTTTTCGATGTTTAACCTAGTATTCATACTAGCCATTCTTCTTTAACCTTTGCTATAAACCTTGTCAAGTTGTTTTTTAACCAACTTTACCAACAAGTCTCACAAGCCGTGTCGCCTTCTTGTAATTATTGATCTACTAACCTTTAGAGAAACCCTAAAGCTTCGATCTTTCCACCTCAAGTCTACAACCTTGATATACCTTGTACTCCAAGTAATCACTTTTCTTGAATCCCAAGACCCAAGACTTGAATTCCAAGAAACCGAAAACTTGAAGTTGAAACTTCTTGCAAAACCTTGTCACCTTTGAAGCTCAAAACGGAAACTCCAAGAACCTTGTGACAAAAGAAAACGATTTCCAATAACCCTAGGAGAATCGATCCACCTCCTTGCAAGACAACTTCAAGAACCTTGTTGGCCAAGTAATCTTGACTCGCAAACCTAGAAACCTTGAACCTTGTAATCTACACAATGATAGCCAAACAATAACCAAAAAATGATAAAGAACACAGCAACCAGACCAGAAACTTCGACAGCCTATATCTTTTTCCTGGAAGCTACGATGCAAGATCCCTCTAGTGAGATCCTAGATCTATGTGTCTTCAACCTATAGTTAAAATTTCGTAGAAATCCAATGGTTAACGAACCCGCAGCGCCAATTCTCCCACGCTGCGCAGTAAACGACGAACCAAACCCGGTTCACTCGTTTCTCTTGTTTTGGCTCTATCCACGTTGTGTGATTTGTTCTTCTTGAACCTGTCTCTGATACCAATTGTTGGGAGAAATCCAACAAACCGGTTTCTAGAGCGGAACCACGAATCAAGAATTACTCCAACAAGACCTCGGCAAAGGGTTATGATCCCTTAATGCCAAGTGGCACCAACACACACACGAGATATTTACACTCAAACGTTTATTAAACGTGAGCAAGAAAAGAAGGTACAAATAAAACCTCACCCCCATCCCTATTTATAGAGAATGATGGGGGAGAAACCTAATCCTTGGTGAACAAGGAATCTACAATTGAGGAGGTTAGGAACTTTTCTAATACATGACTAACCTCCTTAAGTTTGAGCTAAAATACAATTAACCCCCTAAACTTATATCCTAACTGTTACACACTAATATTCTAACAGATTGGTCACTGAAAACCGGTTTTTGACAATAATCAGTTTAACCAACCTTTCAACTAGATGAACCGGAAGTTGAAAGCCCGATCCGATAGATTGAAAACCAAATTGTAGATTTGTCATTTTGTTCCTCAAAGTACTTGACTTTATATGACCAATTGACCTAATCAATAAACCTTATATCTATTTTGTTCAAAACATAATCAACCTTATGCAAGTTGACAAATAGTTTAGCAACATTATTGATAATTACTCATTTCATATATTTTCTTAATCAAGCAGGGCATTTGAATAACTTAATGTATGTAGTTCGTTCATAATTGAGGTAAGCATTATTAGTTAAACAAGATAAAATTTTGTTAATTTATTTAAGCAAAAGTTCTCATAAGCATTTGAATAACTTGTGTAGTTGCCTTGAAAATTGATTGTTGTATGTTGTTAGTTGGAATCAGATATATTGTATTTTTTTCAAGGAAGTCATTAAAACGTTTTTGATTTGTGATTAAGCTTAAAAGCAGTGCTTGACAAAGACCTATGTATGGAATACCAAAACTTTTTGACAAAACTTTGTCAACAACGGTTATGACTGGTAAATAGTTATATTAGGTGCATTGTCAAGTTAAGTTAGGTATCGGTACTTTAAGAGTGTAACCTCATCAACGACACAATCATAAACTCTCAAAGTCACCATGTTGCGACTTTTGCTTTCTTCCTAACGCGATGTCATTTTTTGATTGGTTTCTCGATCATATATAAAGGTTTAACCAACAATATAAACCAACTCATCTCGCAATTTCGTATCTCATGTATATATAAGTGGTCTAGCTCAAAACCTCACGCAAATTGTTTGTGTGTATATATTATCTTTCCTTCTTATATTACATGATGTAGTATACGTTAACCCAGTCTCAGCGACACAAATAGAGGCGCCGCACCCCCTTCACCTCCTCCCCTATCCCCTGTCCCTGAACACCCTGAACGTCAAACGGATATGACAGTTGCACATTAGCATCATGCATTACTTGCACATTATGTAAACCTGACCTAGCATGTACTGGCCTAAGCTTAGTTGGCCTGCCCGGCTTCCGTTTCGCCAAACTCGACCCGTTAACCCCATTAACACCACTGCCATTATTACCACNAATATTAACGTACCAAATGTAATAAAGTGAAAAAAACAAAAAAAAGTACCTTGTTACTGTTGTATTTGTTCCATACTCCTTACGAATCGCCATAATTTGTTAAAAGAATGCGTATATTCTAATTACATAGTATCCAGAGAATATTCAACAAATTATTAGTAGGATATAAAAATGAATGGAATCTTTACGCTAATTGGATAATTAAAAGTCAAATTTAGAGAGCATCACGTTACATCTCAAGAATCATGATGCCCTTGTCAACATCTAAAAATCATCGACCAGTTTATATCAATGTAATGTAATATTCAAATTAGTTATTATCATAATAATGTAATTTGTGTTTGCCACGCATTTCACATTGTATAGAAAAAGTACTCAACCATTTTTATAATCTGATGAACCCTAAGTATGATGCAATTACCGAAATATTTGATGTTTGTTCATAAAGTTCTATCTTTCCTTTAATTAATGCTGATCTACGAAAAATAGTTAAACAAGAAAACGACGCCTGTTAAAAAAGCTCACATTAACTCGATCAATTTTAGAGGCGGTCTTTTGTGTTTCTTGGTGGTTTATTTGGAAGCTTCGAAATCGCACTATTTTTGAAGAGAGTCCTCCCAAACGCTCCGAGGTTTTTGATGATATTGTTCTTTGTTCTTTTAATTGGTGTATTAGTCGTTCTCGTAGAAAATTTTCCTTTTCTTGGGTAGATTGGTTAAAAAACCCTCATTTAATTTCCTTGTAATTGTTTTTCTAGCTTCTTGCTAGTTTTATAAAATTTGCCGTTCAAAAAAAAAACTCGATCAATAATATAAGGAAAGTGTTACCTAATACTAATAACTATAATGTTATGTCATGATAACGTATCGCATTGTCATACTAAATTATCATTATTGTCTTCCCTAAATTTCTTTATATAGTTGATAGTTTACTAAACAAGTTTTACTAAACAATTTTTTTATGAATAACGATTTTAAATGTGTTCCTAATTGTCCAACCAAAGTATTTTGAGTGTAAGTAAAATATTAATCTGGAAATGATTTTATAAATGTGATCCCTGTTTATTCTACTTTAACATGCAACAACCGAATATACTCACTATCGCTTTCAGTGTTCTTGTGTGCATTGCCATTAAGAAAAGAGCCAATTCCACATCATATTTTAATATAGCATTTTCATTTTACAAGTTACAACGACAATCATTTTTAACTTGCAAACTGTTGAAGGGTTCAATTCCTGATTATAAATTGAAAAGCTTAAACGTGTACTAAGAACAAATAGACACAATTGCGTAGCAAAAAAGCAAATTTGCTTACACATATAAAAAGGAGTTTATGTTAAAAAAAAAAAAAAAAAAAAAAAAAAAAAAAAAAAAAAAAAAAAAAAAAAAAAAAAAAAAAAAAAAAAAAAAAACCTTGTCATTGATCATCTTTACTTAGCGAGAAATGCTAAACATTCCTACAAAAAACTCGTATAAATGTGCCTACTCACAGGATGCTGACACTTGTCAGGTTTGACGGTTTTTTATGTAGAGAGAGAATGAGTAAAAAAAAAATTATATAATATTATTGTGCGTGTAGGATGATTTGTAGGATGAAATAGTAGGAGGGTGTAGCAAAACAAGTACTTAGCACATTAGCACATGATGACATGAATTAACGTGTCCAAATTGCTTATAAGCGGATGATCATGATAAACTGACTTAAAAGAATGCATGCGAGCTAGTTTTGTTTGAATAAATGGTTCAATTTGGTAATTAGTTTTAAAAATAAGCAATGAAGATCAAACTTGCGATCCGTACAAATCACTTTTTAAAAAGCGAATAAGTTCAAAGAAAAGACGAAACACTCTTTTATCCTTTACGAGTGGACCAACACGTAGATTTTTTTTGGCATTTCATTGTGGATGATCACGTGTTATTATTGTATACGACTCTTATCATTATCTCTATGTTATCTAACAAAATGCCAATGGCCATACATGAAATGATGAAAGCGTTGTTGCTATACACGATCGAAAAGTTGTAAATCTACAAATCATGTGTTAATCAAGAAACCGAAGGAACTTATGTAACATGTTTTCAACAATAATGAAATAGTTATAGAAGTCTTCATGAAACTTTATCATATCCAAAATTATGAAACATTCAACTAAATAAATTAAACGTCATCAGATGTTAAGTTGTCGATCATCTACCTATCTATGAAAGTTTTATAAAATCTTGGGTAAGCATACCTTCTTAGTATATATTAGCATAAGCAAAACTATTTAGATATAATGAAATCGTTTAGTTCACCCCGGTATGTGAGTGACTCATCAAACAAAGAATTGTGAGCTTAAGTCTCGGTTGAGACATGCATGAGGCCATTAACGATTAACGATAAGGGTGTAAATAATTTGTCTTTCTAAAGTTCATTTGGCTTACTGGCTTAGAACAATCAACAATGTATAACATTTCATTTAAAACGCTTCAATAGTTTGCAAGTTAGAAATACACTAATTACAAATACACCTACAGGCCGATCACCGGTCTTAGGTCCAGCCCATAGTAAGAAATATTTGTTGGTCTTCAAGACTTGAACAACATGGTTAGGCCCAAACTATTAAGTATTGTATTTGCATATCATGATGACAAATAAAACCAACTTGACATATCTTTCTTGGAATTAATTATTATTCTAAATAACATTGAATTTAAAAAGTTTTATTAGTATGTTTTCTTTTAACTAATCAGTTTTGAATGTTTTCTTAATACAATTGATCACAAAAACAAAAAGGGAAAAGTTATCAACTTCTGATTATGTTCTTACACATTATGTGTAAGACTGTAAGTTATACATTTTTCATCAATCATTTTGCAAGCCTTTTGAAATCACATTCCTGATGATGTTAAGATTTTTATTTTTACATTTTTTGGTTGCAATTTGATAATAATGGTATAATACTAACTTTGAAGTAAAAACTGAGTGTACCCATTAAAGCGCGTAGGCGATAGTCTATAATTAACATTTGGGAAAATGCGTTTAGTTGATGTTTGTATTTTCTATTTTGAAGAAGAGGAGGGAGGGTTGTGGGTTACAAAGGAAAATAAGGAAAACAACTAAAACTTGTTTTGTAATTTTTCTTGTTAAGTTAGGAAATAGGGGATTTTGTGTTTTGCAAAACATTTTGTTGAAAAACGCTGATTTGAACGCGATCTCTGTTTTCCTTATTTTCCAAAAATATTTTGTGGAAAACAAAAAGTGTTTTCCCCCAACTAAACGCACTCTAGAAGTCTGAAATTTCCCATCTAGAGTAGTAATCGAAATCTATATACTCGTACTATATATATGTTTGGGATCGATTTTAATAGAAGCTTTAATATTTAGCTTAGCGGTGTGCAATTTGTGTTCCCGTTTGATAGTTAGGATGACATAGGTGATTAATAGTTGATAGCATCATTCCATTATCAAACAAACATACAGGTTATTAGAGGTATATTAGCAAAACTAGTTCTTTAGAATCTTCAAGAAAGGAAAACGAACGGTACATGGATCAAATGTTTGAATTATATTTGAAATTGTACATTTAAAGCTGATAACATTAAAGTTTAAACAATCAGTGCAAATTGTTCAAATGCAAGATATATATATGGAAGCTTTGAGGCGGTCAATTCAGTGGCTAATAATCTCTAGGTATGATTTGAGTATAAAATATCTTAAATGTAAAAACAATTTCTGAACAGAAAAGCATTCAAGGGGTCATCTTCATAGTTTTCAAAGACAAAGAGAAAGTGTCATCACTTACTGAAGCGATATTCAGCACGTGAAGCACTGAATTAAAAGAAAACGATGGAGTCAGTGAAATCTGACAATATCTTACTAACTCCCCGCTGATCTCCTCAACATCAAAGAATTTAGATCTTGGATAATTATAAAATATCTAAAAGTATCTATGAATGTTTGGACGTGAACTTTTTTGAGAAAATAAGCAGATATTTATTAAGAAAATTATTTAAAAAAAAAAGTACTAAAGTTGGAATAAAAGGAGGGACAGTTGTCAGTAATGTTCCCTAAACTATGATTGGACACATTCCCAGAATAAATCATTAATTGCAGTAAGGTAGCTGATTGTACAATAATTGGTACGACCAGGCCTTGCGATGGTAATCGAAGGGAGGTGTGTGTGATCTAGCCAAGTTTGCTCGTAACCTGAAATAAGAAATACAAAGACACTACGTTAAGTGATTCCGCATGGATTGAAACTTGCGAACCACCTCCGGTGTGTGACTAAGTATGTGTTATGGTGAGTAAATAAGTTTAAGAAAAGTGTTTAAGTGTTTAGTAAGCATACCATAACCAAATGACCTTTCCAAGCTATTTATAGGGGAAAAATAAGCTTTGGAGGGTTGATGCACAAGTTTCGGGGATCATAGGGGTGTCCCATGATTTCTAGTAACCACTGGGCTTAGTGACTCATGTTCCTAACCTTGGCGGGAAAGCTGAGGTAAAAATGGAAACGTGAGTATGACCAATTCAAGGTTCTCTTCCGTGTTAATATCTTCGAAGGACCCACTGGCGAATTCCCAACTGGTAACTACTATAGATAAGTAATTTGACGCCAATAAAGATTTTCGGATGTTAACCTTGAGGTCCGAGATGTAGCTTTCGAACGAGTTCGAAGGGGAGGCATTCGAGCTGTTCGGAGGGTATGTTTTCAAGCCCACTAGTCGAAAGTGATGCATGCACATCTAAGTATATCGCTTTCAACTCTATACACATACTATCTTTTGTCACTACAGTTACCGTTAGATAGGCGCTTAAACTTAATTCCCACATTAAATGTGGAGCATTACTGTTCTAACTAACTAATGTAACTTGATCGCCTCGGATGGAGCGAAAATAAAAGGATTAACACTCTTATCGAATCGAACGTCATTTAAAATTTTGAAAAGAGTTTGAAGTTTGGATATTGTTCCTCCCAGACACGTGTACGACTGGAGAGCCTTACATCCTTCCTTTATAAAAAAATTTACCCCTCTAAACCCTAAATCATTTTACTCTTCGCCTATATTTACACAGATCAAACTTCCATCAAGCTTTCCGATCAAAAGAGGTAATTTATTTATATCTTTTCTAAATAGCCTTCTTAACTTTTATAATGGACGCAAAACGTATTATTATGAGTAAAATTTGTACTTTGCTTAGGGAAAAATTAGATGATTTTTTGAGAAAATATCCCATTCCTCATCTTTGATGCCCCAGAGGGATATGTAGGGCTATACATTCACTCATTCCTTCATTCAAACCTAAGAATACTACTTCATAAGTTTTTCTCTGAGGTCCTGCAATATTTTGATGTCCATATATCAAGGTTTAATCCATTTGGCACAGCCAAACTTACCACATTCATTGTGATGTGTAAAGCTTATGGATCGTAACCTTCCCTAGATGTTCTAAGGGGCTTCCTTAACCTAGGTCCTAGTGGTGACTGGCTAACCCTTTCTAAAAGGGGCGAGTCCGGGTTTTGGACCTGCTTCTTAAGCCATTTACTAATATTCGAGACTGTCAAAGAAACTTCTTCTATATACAAGATACGATTGTACTTGAGAAGTATCCTGCTCTGCTAGATGAGTCAAAGCAACTAGATAAGAAATCTTTCATAAATCTTTTACCCTATACTGTTCGAAGAAACCCTGCATATGTACGTCTGGCTCGCTACCCTGTAGATGTGCAAACTTTCCCTGAACCCATATTGTACATGGCTAGGATAATCAAAACTTGGGAACATAGTCCACTGGAGCCTATGATACTACGTCATGGTGAAAGTATGTAATATTCCCCTTATTCTTATAATTATAACATGTTTGCTGATATTTATCCTTAACTTTCTGTCCTGCAGTGCTGGTGTTACGCTATGTGCCCGATTCGACTATAATTTGAAACTTTACGCAGAAACGACTTGACTATAACGGACTTCTAGTTACTCTTTTAATATATGTTAAAAATCTATCACAAACTAACCCTTTTAACTATTTTTAAATGAAACTAGACTCAGTTACCTTCGAAATGATGGGTGGCACGACCCGTGACGACTTACGGTTTAACACCCCAACCCGACACGGGTAGAAGTGTCACATTATGGTGACATATCAAAGCATACAAAGCATACAACGCAAGCGGAAGACTTATAAACATAAAGTTACAAAGGATATTCTAAAGATTACAAAGGAAATACCAACTCTATACAAGAATGAGAATACAAAGCTAAACAAAAATCTAATCGTATCCAAGTCCAAGTCTAATCTAAGTGTCAATGGGCTTCTAATCACTGGGGTAGTCCACTAACGCTCCTATGCACTCTTCACCCAAACCCAACTTCCAACCTAAAACCTGCCGCAGGAAAAGAAATGCGGCTGAGCTTAAAAAGCTCAGTGAACAGATATATAACAAATGGATAATCAAAACGTATATAAGTATGAGAAATAGGACATCATAAGCTTCTGCTGAAAGGAATATCATCTGTCAAATGCATAAGAGATCAACGAACAGCCGAACAATATCATAAGTCAAACAAATGAAGGATCATAAAGATATTAACGTAAGCATAATCGTAAGAGAATATGAGCACGTAATAACAAAGGCTTGTGCACGCAAGCAAGACTACTCCGAATGGACAAAAGAATAAGGAGCAACGCAGCGGACCTAACCCAGAGAGCACTCGAATAGGTCGTAATCACAAAAAATCACATATCCGTCCAATTCATAGTGATACAGTAGAGTAGCTAGCTCAATGTACCAGACGTGAAAGGGTACAAGGGCACGTACAGCCAGTGCACCAAACCAAATCGTATCATATCAATATCAATATCAAAAACGTACCTAGGATGCATCCATACGCCCCAAAACAAACAATAGTCATACAATATACACAAGTGGCCAAGTGATCAGCATATCTACATCATGAAACGACGGGGATGCCGGAACTAATCACCACCGCCCCAAGATAGTGTCATGCCATTCGGTGCCCCGATGCACGCCCCATGGGTACCTCCATGAGTAGTAGGTAACTCGGGCATCAGAACAGAATACATATGCAGAACAAACAAAGCAAGGCTATCCAATAAACAGCAAAAATGCTCCGCCAGAGCAATAAAGAATAAGAGATGCAATCGCAGCATAATATAACCGAGTCTCATAATAATTAGTAATCACATAATCATATTCAAAGTGGATAGCAAATCAGAATCAAATCAGAGGAATCATAGCAAAGGCTCATATCAAACGAATCGTATCAAAAGGGATCATAGTAAAGTCAAGGATCAAAGAGTCATGAGAAGTCCCTACTGAGAAGGGATAGAATATCTGTACCTTAGGTCGCAAGTGCAAACATATCAGAAAACATAAAGATCGGAAGCAACTCCTTCTTCAGCAAATCTACACGAATTAATTATCGTCTTATTATTTATAAGCTCATTTTAAATCAGGTTACTCCTTTTATATCTCTTTCTATTTTTAGCAGGTTTTCCGAATTAGCAGTTTTATACTTTATGGCAATAAATGACAATTTGAATAACTTAAAGATTAATAATGACAAATATAATAGTTTAGGGTTAAATTGTCAATTATCAAAGTCTAGGGTTTAATTTGTAAATTAATTTTAATGATAACTTGATATTGTTACAAGATAAAATTTAGTGAAGTTTCAAACGATTGACTTACGAATGATACGATATAGCACTTTCCATTAATTCGATACATACACTTCAAGGGACTCATTTCTCTTATAAAGTTTATATGATATTTAGTAGTCTCATTTCAATTCAACTTTATGTAATATATACATCAACAAAATTAAAAACCTGATATTCTACATTTAGTTAATACAAAAGCAACAAGTATTATACTTGTTTATAATATGACACCGTCTTGGACCAACTTTGTTGTATAATGCTATGCTTTATAATTAACAAAATTAAGAGCTGACAATATTAAAGATTTCATGCAAGCCTTTCTTCTCCATATGCTATTTTAACAGAGTATTTCCAAAACCGATTTCGAATTCGTCATTTCTTGTTTTTACATCCGATTAATACACATACATGCGACAGTTATTTGGTACATCATATTTTATGAAGCATATAGATTTTATATTTCGTCTTATACGTAATTAGCTATGCAATTTGGTGTCTCACAAATTTATTACATAGATGTATATATATATAGCTTTTATATTCTGATCTTTACGACAATAATATGATATCTTAACAAAATGCTTGTTGTGATGATTCTCATATGATTCTACTATATATGTATACATAACTAAGGATACTTAATAAGTGACTCATTTTAAATGACAAGTTCCATGCTCAATCTTAACGTCAACTCCACAAGGGAGTATATATTTATTGATCTATCACTACAACATATTGCATGCGTGTTCCAGGTATAGGCTTTAGTTTTATCTCCGTATGTCTTTTTCAAAAATAACGAAACAAGAACAATCAAATGATCATATAATACGAGTGTGTGACCTTTTTAACGTGACCTGGTTTGGTTTAGAGTTCGTGTAACCTTTTATCAAACGAAATAAAATATGTGGTGATCGTATATAAATACGTACGAGGTAAACTTATGCTAAGCAAGGAGAACATCGAAACGGTTCGGAGATACCTTAGAGTCGGATGAACACAGAAAAAGTACCAAGAAATCAGCAGCAAAACTAAGCCAACTATACCCATTTCGAACCTGATCACCATCATCTCACGATCATACCCAAGCTGGGACAACAGATCCTGATCCCCAACTCTTGCCAAACCCTTCATACCTCTTCTTAGTGATCGAAATAAAAAGAATAAATCATGCCGCCTCTTATTTGTTTTAGGGTTAAGTGTGTGAAACTGAAAATATGTATCTGGTGGTTTATTTTTGAGAAACGGATGGGAGATATAGGGGAAAAGAGAGTGCCGAGATTTAGGTTGATAGGGTGGACTAATTCTTATCAACATATTCAAATTGTATTTTGTCTAATATATGTTGTGTATATAATTTAAAGTATGGTCTGTCAAATATATATCGTGTTCAATTAAAATAAACAATTTGGACCATATATGACATTTGTAACGTGTGATATGAGGTTGTATAGAAACATGTGCGTCGAATTCCCCGTACTTAAGTTGTAGGTCAAGGTATTATTAGCTTTCCAATTATAAGTCTAATACTTAGGTTATATCCACCAAACTTAGTAAAAATTCAAATTGTATGGGAATTTTAGGATAGATGAATTTTTGGGTTTTACATACGGTTTCAAATATATGATTTTTCGAACATTGACAAAAATCTGCCAAGACAACCTGTGTACCATACTCACTTATGCGTAAGGTCCAGAAGGGCGTATGATCTGATACTCATAATATGTAAAAATGCATTTTTAGGCAGAAGGCCTTATGTCCAGCCCATAAGGGCATATGGCCTGTAACTCAGAAACTCATAAAACCACTTTTAAATGTAGAAGGCCATATGCCCAGAAGCAGAAGGCCTTATGCTCCAATTTCCAGATTTTACCAAAAACACAACTTTTAGGAACTTACTCTAATTTCTGGAAAATCGACTTCCAAGACTCGAAACTCAACGAAACTTCTCCAAGAAATCTTCTTAATATAACAATAAATACTCATCGATCCTTTTGAATTCAGGATAGCGACGAGCGAGTATTACGAAACTACGATGGGTTTCATACACATTCGACATGTTACCCCAATGGATGGAAATAATCCTTATCACTGTAACACCCACACCCGACAGGGCTAAAGTTACCATTATGGTGACATATCAAAGCGTCTTACAGACATACCAACATAAGTAATACAAAGAAATTTCAAAGTACCCAAGAGATTATTGTAATAAATTAATACACTAACGGATTAATATCATAAAACATGTAGAATTACGCAAATAAATATATCTATAGCTAAAGTATGTAAGGATGCAGGCTCTATGCACAAATATATCAAAGTAATTTCTAATAGTGTGTCTTCTCGAGTACCCAATATACTAGCTCTCGCCCACGCATACCTTCTTACGACTTCATTACTAAAACCCTATGAGCACAAACAATATGAAAGACAAAAATTCAAAACAATTCGCTAAATACTCTTTAAAATATCATATGATATAAGCCAGAAATCTTTAATATGTCATCTCTTTAATTAAAATAAAGCACATTATAACAAACAAATTTCAATACGTCATGAAGGTGAAGCCTAAATATGCTCATTTTATACGTTGACCACATTGATTATATAATTATCCTAAAATGTAGAATATCAGATAATATGAACATGAAACAGAAATGACAGAATATGTTGCATTGGATTAAGTATCAAAAATGATGTTATCATAAAAACATGAATATGAAATTAGTGACATAACTATAAGGTAAATTAAAGTTCATAAAAAACGGTGATAAATAAAAATAGATCGGTTAATCCAGGTCTAATCGAAAGGTTAAATGTTTGTTAATTTTATATGTTATACGTGATAAAAAGTTAAAATAAAAGATCTTAAATGAGTAATCCCAGATATAATCTATTTAATTTTTCGATATCTATACATTATTTTACCAGATATATCTACCACTACTGAGACGCCAGAAAACATGCAATACAGGATTATCATTATACGATAAGTCGCATGTCCACTATAGCACAATCACAAGAGGAGGCGAGCCTCAGAAACCTTACAAGATGCTAAACAGGGGTGACAATCTCCAAACGGGTTGTGTCAAGGAGTTGATAGTTATTGCACACAATACAGCCCGAGCATTATCCCGGTAAAACATGATATAAAATAACAATTCAACAAGATACATCGGCAATAAAAAGAATATTAAACAGAATATAAACAAGGAACCAACCTCGTATAGTGATGAAACTCAAGCTCGACTCAAATTAATAGCCCAAATACACGTGAGAATCCAATCGATCAAAAGCGGGAAACAGGGAGTGCAGAAATCACCCTCACCCTCCACTATGTATCATGTCACTCTGGAGCTATTGGCAACTTTCGACAAGCGCGTACATGGAACCCCCCCCCAATGTTCTTCAAGTGCCCGCCCGCGATTTCATAACTGGAGAACTGTGCCTCAACCTGCTTTCCAATTTGACAAAAAGTTCAAGACTTATGATCACCCTCAGAAAACATTTAAATGGTACATAGATGAGCTCAACAAGTTACATCCGTGAATGATTACAGCGCAATATCAGCGATCCACGTTATAAATTATATATATGGTACAGATCTTTATCAGAACTATGAGCAGGTTGAGTATCTATCAATGCATGAGTTTGACTTCAATAAGGTTCATATTAAACCAGAAATCCAATCCCTTCTTAATACGGTTTAACATAATAGAATCTCTACCTTGAATACATGGTAAGTATTCACGCGAGCTAAATATCAGGTCATTAAATATCTCACAGGTATGGCCACTAGTTCATAAGTATCAATCTCGAACTTGCTATCAAGATAGCCATTCAGATACGCTAAAGGTATCTCATGCAATTATCAAGTTCAACGCCAGCCGACAAAAACGGACGATAATCTTCATAGCAATCGCCTATAAGGATTCTCACCCAGCCAAAATGCCATAACTATCAGAATATGAAAAATAAGTCACCAGTTCCACTTAAGCGTGATTCAAGTTCTTACCATATGGTAGGGTATTACAATGTGACAAGTATCCTAGTTACTAAAGGATACCGAATATGATGATGATTTAGAGGTCTTATTCGTTCTTGAAAAACTCAATCAATGCCATCATTATAACCCGCGTATTTTCATCATCATAAGAAAGCGATCATTTAGTCAAGAAGCATAACTCATTACTAAATTTTACCACCTATAAAAAAAGACGAAGGGCATGTATACATCGAAATGATCCATTCAATAGATACCATCTAACCTCCACCTACATTCTGTTCAAGTACCTCGATACCCCATGTTATGGATCAAACCAAATAGCATATCTAACTACATCAATAGCAATCAGAACGATTATCATGTACAAGAACCAAGAGAATCTGAATCAGGACGCTGCAGTACTAAATTCCAGCTTATCAGAGTAAGAGTGTTCATTTAGGCTTCTTGACAATGAAGCAATCCTTATCATCAAAAAGGTCATGGAAACACTCTAGTAGCCTAAACCAGTAAGGACAAAAAGCCTATGTACATCAACACATGAAAAAACTCAGACAGAAATAGACTTCCTCCTTCTTCCCAGAACCTAGCAGGACTTGCGTACTAGTAACTTCACTCAACTCAGTTCACTTTTAACCGATTGCTACTGCATGTTCTAGGTTATATCTTCCATTTTTAGAAGTTTGCCCAGATATCTTAGCAAATTTTCAATTGTATTCGCCTCAACATTACATCGAATGATATGACCCAACACAAATTAAACGAGCATATCATTTAAGATAACGATTCCCATTTGCTTGTTGGTCTATCCAGAATTACGTTAGGTATTAAGCATTTTGAAACAATTCCAACTTAAATACTAGCAAGATCTTCGAAAAGATTAAAGGCACAGTTCACTTCGTTGATAAGCTACTGTTACTTATACAGTTTTTATGTCAATCTAACCAGTCTTACAATGGACCACTCCATGCGCACCTTACAATGCATTTCTGCCTATAGACACTCTTGTGAGTTAGATCAACTTGATCATACCGAACACTCTCTCAAGGGCTTAAAATGATACCGATGTTTAACCTAACGTTGTAAGGAGTATTTAAATGAAAAATAATTCCAGTAGTTATAAAGATATCACATACCAATAAAAAAGATGCACATTAACGTTAGAATCATCACATGTATCAGATTACATTACACTCGTTCCACCGCGCTAATAGGTATCAGTTTCAAAAAGTTACCATTTAATAATGCCTGTAAAATTTTCTGAGACACATATAGCGTTACCCACACTACAATCGAAACCCATGGATCAGAAAATAAGAACTTAAATACAGCAAACTAATTAGATTAATCAATTGTAATAAGGCAACCAAGGACAAATCATATTAATCATTTAACATGTCATTTAAACGCCCCCCTCAATAGCATATTACATATCACCAGATCGCAAACCTCGCAAGGTTTGGATACACTATATCCAATTTTCTTTAAGTGTCACGCATATAAGTTCTAACTAATAACTTACAATTTAGCCCTTTAACCATATAAATTATACGCAGTCCTAGAGCCACGTGTACAATCCAGGCTCACAAAACTACGCACACTACAGACCCATTCAAGTTCAATAATGTAACAATTTGATTACATAGAGTTTCCTTCCAAAATAAATTAAAGTCGAATCTATGTATATTCTTAACATTGCTTTTAAACCCTTTAGCAAGTTTAACACAAGTTTAAAATATTATATCCATTATCAAATTCATCATATAAATCACATCCTGTAATAAATAAGCACACAACCATCAAGTATCATGTTTCACAAATATTTTACATTCTAACATTAAGATTTGGCAAGAATTAGGTATTTACACCATTAGTCCTTTAAGTTTCTAATTTAACATAATTAGTCCTTTTAAATCCCATTTACCATATTAACCCCTTGACTTCCAATATTTACACAACTTATCCTTCACATTAAGACATGTACAAAACAATACCAATTTACATAATTTACAAAACAAGCCCCTCTAGTTTAATTTATTTCAATTCGACACATATATATATATATATATATATCTATAATCATAATTTAAATTACAAACTTTCAAAATATGCATCTATGGTCCTTATCCTTATTTTTCCCATTATCCTACGGTATTTACAAGAGTTACAAAAATATCACAATACTTTTAAAAATTACCAAACAGCCCCTTTACATTTAAATCATTAATTCGGTTTTGATGTAAATTCCATAATACAAACCCTAGATTTTTCCCAAGCATCAAATAATCATTATAGCATCATTATATCAGTAGTTAACTCAAAAAATTGTCAAAAACCCTAACCTTAACTTTTTCGAATTTCTTTTCTTTTAATTAAAGCCGAAACACCACTAATTCACAAATAATTATTCCAAGCTTCAAACAATTAAACCAATAATTTTTTAGGTTCCATAATCATCATAGAAGACCAGAAAAATAATAAATCATCACAAAAAATTCATTTAGGCCGATTTAGCTAATTCCATAAAATTAGGGTTTTAATTTTATATTAATTCGTATGGCCACATTAAGATGCATTGATCATTTTTATCAATTTATACAGATCATATGAGGTATAGAGAGTGATAAAAAAATACCAAAATTGGTTTGGATCGAAAGGAACAAGCTTTGTCGATTTATCCTTTCTCGGCTACAATTAAACGTCCCAATAAATTCACCACTTCGAACCAAGGCTTCCAAAACACGAAACCCTATTTTTATAAGCTTCTTATGACCTCAAAGGACCCAGGAAAAATATGGAATTGCTTCAGAAAATTCATTTGGGATGATGGTGAATTTTAGAGAGTTTTGGCTAGGGTTTTTATAATTTTCTTGATTGTTTTTGATATGATTTGGTCAATGGCATGATATGTTGCTATTTAATAGAGGATATGGTCGAGTTTAGGGGCTGGACTTCAAAGAAATTCGGCCTAGGTGATTTTCAAATTAATTTTGTACAAAATTTCCATATTTATCCATTATTTACTTAGTTTAAAAATATAATATATATTGTACAATTTATTTAATTGATTTAGGACTATTTCTAGTCTTAAGAAAATATGTACATATGGTTTAGAATTTTCATTTTGTCCATTTTCATCATTTCATAAGTTTTATAAGGTTTTTGTATAATTATTTTTGATTTAACCATAATTACATAAGCTTTTATTAAATTTTTAATTATGAGGGGTATTTTGGTCATTTTATAAAGTTTTAAATCTTAGGTATTACAATACCAAACACCCCTTTAAAACATTACATACACTTTAATCGTTACTAATACATTCCAATTCGACATACTTTAGACCTTGACATCCATAATACTTTGACGACCATAACATAAACTATGACACTAGATTAACCAACATATAAACCATTAAAAGACTCTCGGGGGGTACAGTGTTGACTTTGAGCTCGGTATTCTACCTAAGCTCCTAAATACCTTATAACCTTCTAACATCCGAACACTCATTCCTTATGCTTTAATCCAAGCAATACTTTCTTTCCATGAGCACCTACAAAACATTAACATCTATAACGTAAGCTTTCGCTTAGTAAGTAAAATGATCATAACATAATATTATAATCATTCATATATTACACATCATAACTCCTTAATTCATTACAATCATTAAACATTAACACATACCTTAAATCATTTAAGCACCAACATGCCTTATAGGTCATAGCATCAACATACCTTTAGCCTAATCCACCTTTATCTAACTTTTCATGACTAGTTATGCCAAACTAGTTTTAAACACACTTTCACATAATCACATACCTTCAATCACTCAATTGACTTAACATAGCAAGTCACATAATACATAATGTATAAAATCATCATAACATCACATTATAACCAGTTACTTACCTTGATTCCAAGCTAATTAGATCAAGAACATCATCATCATCAACAATTATCAACCTCTTCTTCACATCCCAAGTTAAATCATTATAACATGAACACTTAATATTCATAGTTAAATAAATATAACCATGGCTTATATAATCATATCTCATTTCTAAACACTTCTAATCATCATTAATCATATCTTGCTTATATGATGATTAACCCCATAAATCACTCACTTAAACCCAAAATAATCATCTCATAATTACCATAACATTTTAATTAGTTTCAAAACACCATTTACCTATTTCCCTAATTTGGGTATATAAACCCTAATTTATAATTTCATTAATTCAACTTCAAATTAAACATCTCACCTTATAGAGAACATGTATTCGGACCTAAGCCTTGCCATAGAAAACATAATCACCATCATATTGGTCATTAGAAAATCTCTTATTCTTGCCTCCTTTTAAAACTCATGACACACATACACATTCCTGAATAAATGAGAATTGTCTGGAAACTAGAAGAATTATCCAGACTATTGTAGGTGATAAGTTTAGCTAATTGGCACATTAGGTCCCTCAAGTTCCTTCTCTTCTATTTTGGCCACAAGTAACTTTATTACTTATTTACTACATGGCACTATTAGTCCTTTAAGTCCATATTTCTTATGATTGTGACACATCATATTTTACATAACCATTTACATAACCTTTAATACTTATAGTTTAAGTATCGGGTTGACTAACCAATCCCGTAAGTCCTTAGAACTTATAAAATTCATAGTGAACTATTCAAATGGCATTCTTGTAATAAAATACTTAGGCCCGGTTTCAGGGTGTTATAAATGGCCTTCCGAAACTTTGTTGTTGCTGGGAATGACTAAGATATAGACTTCATGACCAGGGACCTTGCCGAAGGTGGATATGGTGTTGGCTCTCCGTCCGTGTCTATTAATAATGATCTTCTCGAAGATGTCACAATAGAACCATTAGCGGTTGTAGAACCCATCCAACTTGCTGATAATGTAGCAGATTCCGAGGATCCTCATAGTGATGATGTGGAGATTATTGGTGTGAGTTCCTCTGGCATAAGTGAACGACTCAAAAATCGCAAGGGTAGCAGCTCATTAGCAACACAAGGATCAACCCAATAGAAAAATGGTGGCTCCTACTCTTCCTTCGAGACCAAAATTGTTGAAGCTTTCAAACAAAGCCAGGAGGGACCCTCTTGAGATTCTTGATGAGGATGATCTTCATGGTAAGTATCTACTGACATTTTTATTCAAACCATCCTTTGCACTAATGTATGAATTACTTCTGTCTTGCAGGCCTTCCCAATACGAAGGAATTACCGAATGCTCTAGCCTGCCATATCCTGGTTTCTCAAGTTACTCCTCCAACCTGGAAAGATTGTTTCGACCTTATGGGTTTTGAGAAACTCTGCGATTTGTAGGACAAATGTTATACTCGCCAAGCTGCTCTGGATAATTAGCTAAATGGTAGGATCAGGGATTTGCTGAAAGCTGTGAAGAAGGCTCGAGAAGAAATGGATGTGATGCTTGCAAGAGAGAAAGATAGAGACCAAAAGTACAGAGAGTTCGAGCAAAAATGTGAAGAGGCCATGGAGCATTTTGAGAAAACCCCTTTCGTTATCGATCTTCTCCAAGGAGTCAATATACTCAAAAACCAAATTGAGTACTACTAGACAGAGTATGGGAGATTTGTATTGGAAAAGAAAAAATGGGTTAGCCATAAGGAAAATTTGGCTATGCTTGAAGCCAAATGTGAAAGTTTGGAGAAGGACATGTCCAAACAAGAAGAAATGGAGATCAAACTTCGAGAGGAAATCGATGGCCTCACGCTTCGATATGGTATGCCCCAGAAGGACAGGTCCGAGGTTGTTTCAAAGGTTGTTCCTTACCTTTCTATGGAGTTAATTCATAATGACGAGGTTGGGGCTTTGGTAGGAAATCTTGTGAGGAAAGCTATATTCTATGGTAGGTGCAAAGTTCTTGAGGAAATTGCAAAGACCCAAAAGCCAGTAGATTTGTCCATCTACAATATATTTTTAAAAAATTGAAAAATTAGCCCTTTCGGTTAACTTGCGTCTCAGTGACAGTCCTTAATAAATTTCAAAATTCATCTACGTTATTAAATGCAATTGTAGCAACATCCTATCCGCCAAATGAGATTGTTGCAATAGTCCTTATTTAACTATATGGCTATTTGTGTAACGAAAATTTACACAAATAGTCCCTTTAATTATCTACTGATTTCGGCAACTGTCCCTGAGTTTGTCTCAATTTTCATCATCGACCTTGGTCAAAAGAAAATTCAAGCTACAACACCCAACAACAAAGACTACAACAATCTGTTTCACTCTAACAGTCCCATAATTTAGAGATTTAATAAAAAAAAATTATGTCGAGTAAAATTTTTAACAAGAAATTATTTATAGATTAATTGAAATTCAAGAAACAAAATGCTTATTTTTTTTCCTGCCGCAACGTGCGGGAAACTTCCACTCGTTACTATATCTAGTGGGTTTGAAATATCAAAAATGAGTTTCTTTCATCTTTGTTCGTATGTCGTAGTTCTTTGGCTTGCTTTATTTTATTTTATGTTGTTTTATTTTATTTCAGGCTTGTTTGTTAAATCTTAATCACATTGTAATATTGTAATTATATTTCTCACTTAATGAAATGTTTACCTGGTATAGTCCCATTACCCATAATTAATTTTGTGATTTAAGTCACCTATATGGCTTTAAAAAAAAAAGAAAAAAAAAAAACCACTAATGGGTGACCCATCATTAAGAATACATGTCTTCCAAAGAGGAGGTCAAGGGTTTGAATCCGACGGGGAGAAAATTAATCCCTTTGTGGCCAGAGTTGTTCACCTGCGCCGACTTTGGGCTATCCAAAAGGGTAGTCGCAATGGAATTAGTCGGCTCGCAATAGAATTACTTGGCTCGCAATGTCGAGTCGGAAACTCAGATTAATATATATATATACATATATATATATATATATATATATATATATATATATATATATATATATATATATATATATATATATATATATATATAAACTTTACGCCTTTTGTTTTTGGTAAACTACATTTTTTTAAAACTACTCTAGTTTTGTTCCGTATGAATATCATGAATAGAAAGATAAAAAGTATTAGTAAATCTGCTTAACTTCAAATTTACGTGCCCAATTATTGTCTCTTAAGTACGGTGTATACATGTGGGGGGCCTTTCAAGCTTATGTGCTTGAAAACTTTGCATGCATGATTGCATGTTTCACTTTTTTTTCTTGCTTTCATTACCTTTCACATATACGTGCACTCATAAAAGAGACCTCCACCATGGCACCATTATATTGCTTTGCACCGTGCACGGTACGAGCCTGCAAGGGGACACATCCTTTCCCAACTCACAAACTTTTGGATCCTAGTCGGATTCAATTGTCTCTGTTCGAATAGCATATCATTAACATTCTGATCGATGTTTATCTTTCGTGATTTTGGCCATAGCATAATTGTAGGTTTTAGAGTCTATGTTCGATATAGTAAGTGTTTTTCTTAAAAGCTATGCTTTTATTAAGGTTCTAGCAAGTAGTTAGAAGCAAAAAAGAGAGAATATAATTACGATGGTATGTTACAAACTGAGATAGGATCTAAGATCCAAATTAGTCGATAATGTAAGTTTAAATCAATTCGGCCGGTATAGTAGTTGGCATCTTGCTTGTTTATGAAACTATATATGTAATATAATGTTTTTAAAATAAATAATTCAGGCATAACCATTATAACTAGGTAGAAGTATCAACAACACGTAAAAGTACCATAAAAACATTATAAATTTGAAACCCCATGCACCACATACACATATCTGCAACTTTGGCCATTTTCAACGACTACATATATAAATCGGCATGGATATTCTAAATATTTCTAATGGCCAACGCCAGGGCTGTGACCAGGTGTGGTAGGGCGAAAAGCGTCTAGATGAACTTTCATGGCTTTAACTTGGTCTGGGCTCTTCGAATTATTTTTAGTCGTGTGTTCTTTCACACATGATCTTGAAGTTCCTTGAGTAACTTGGAATGCTTCGTTTGTAAGGCATAGCATGAGTAACAAATAACACAAACACATTTTACTGGGAGGCGCCATTTGAATTCGTAAAGGAGGAGAGTCGTCTTAAGCGGGAAAAGGAACTTGCGTGGAGAAAAGAAGTATGGCACTCTACACAGTAACGAGTTTTATCGAATTTATAGAGGGATGAAATTTAAGAAGGCATAAGGGGCAGCATGTGGGACCAAATCTAGAGATATGTCTTAGTACCTCCGTTCCTAAATAAATGTCAAGTTTGACGTGGTTCAACTTTGACCTTAACTATTTTAGTGGGTATTATATAATATTTGATGCAAAATATATGAATGGATTGTGTTTTAAGTGTATTTTTCAATGGTATAATTTTTTTTTATCATGTATTATATAACACAAAAAAAAATATTTAAGGTCAAAGTTGAACCAGTTTGACTTTGAAAAGTCAAACTGGACATTTATTTAGGGACAGAGGGAGTATAAAATAAAAGGGTTAAATACACCGTGGATTTCACATTTAGTGTAAATTTAGAAAAATTCAACTGACGAGCCCAACCTTCCTGATTACTATTACGGCGTGGGTCGAAAATCGCTAATAACGTTAGTTTCGGTTATTATCTAAATAACACGTGCAATGCACACGAGGGTAATTTTGTCCAAACATTTTTTTTTTCTTTTCAACCGTTTTGGACAGTGTTGATATTGTCCTTTTCAATATATTATTTTTGTCTTTTTCATTATCTATATTCTCTCATTTTTAACGACATAAAAAAACACACACACATCTGATTTTAATTAACTTTTTTAGTCCAACGGTATGTTTGGCAAAACTAGCTCTAAGCTGTAAACTGTAAACTGCAAAGCTGTTAACATGAGCTACAAGCTGTATATTTTTTTAAATAAAAGTGTTTGGTAAGTTAGCTGTTAAATGTAATTATAAGATGTAAAATAACATTAAAGGGCATATTTATAATTGTAAATAAATGTTTGGAGGGTATATCAGTAATTTAAAGTTTTAATAGCTCCAAAAGTTTAAAAAGCTTCATAAATCAGCTTTTCATTTAGGAGCTATTTGTTTGAAATAAAAGCTTGAAATTAATGTATCCAAACAGAGCTACTTATTTTAAAGGAGATTATTTTTGTAACAAAAAACTAACAGCTGTCCAAAAAGTTCTTACCAAACATGCCCCAAAACAACAAACATAAAATAATCTGTATATAATTTTTTTTGATTATTTCAAATTAATTTGTAAAGTAACTTTTATTTTTCTTTTAATCCATATATAATTTTAGGATTATATGTTTGTTGTTAGATTTTTTTAGCTTAAGAATATTATAACTAGGTGGTCTTGTTTAAATAAGACAATATTTGAGTCTCAATACCTATTTTTTTAGCTTAGGATTTATCATTTAATATCTTACAACCTAATAGCTTTAGGGACTAAACTTGTAATTTAGTCAAGATGGTAATGATGATACATGGTCTTATCAGCCACCCTAGTTATTTATCATCTTAATAAACATCACATCTCTGTGTATTTTGGCCCGGTTTCAAATGCTTTCACGCCTTTCCATATACTTATAATCATTTCATCATATACACTTAATCTTCCTACGTAAAGCCACCAAGACCACCTCATAACCCATTCCACTTTCCCTAAAACCTAAAATTCTCCACATTCCAAAATGGCACCAAAACGAATTCAAGCAATGAATCTCCTAAAGGAGCTTGGCTCCGCATCAAACTCTTTTTCCTCGAAAGACCAAATGATCCTCCATCTGCACAAGGAGAATGGTAAAGAATGGAATCGACACACTGAAATGTTAAAGATGTGTCAAGAGTTGTTGGCTGATGTTCATCAAAGGCAAGAGCTTATTATAGAACTTGATTTCTGCCTATTTCACTAGTTGTTAAGGTCACGGGATGTTACAATCTAGGGTAGTTGAATTTTTTGTGTTTTCAGTTTAGTTAAGGTATGTTCGGGTGTTTATTGGTTAGGTATGTATGTATGGGTTTAGTTGGTATAGTCATGGTGGTTGGTATGGCCATGGTGCTGGGAGATGATATTTTATGTTTGTGTTTAGTTGGTTAACTAATGGTTAAAATCGTACGAACATTATGTTTTATGCTTAAAATTTTAATGTTTTACGGTTTATGTTATTTTTGCAGATCATTGTGTTTATAAGTTTTAGGGTTTCTTATGTTTTTCCAAATCTTGATTTATTCTTAGCTTGGGACTAAACATGTAATATTGAAAAACATTCATAGTTAAGTTTTAGGGCGGCTCATGTTTTTGACGCTTGGGAACAATAGCATCTTGCCTCATTTTTTGGCAAGAACAAGCACATTGTTCCTAAGCAGCTAAAAAGCCATTTGAGCCACACTCCTCACAAGCCAGCCCGCCTAGTGTTAAACATGTGTTCCATGATTCATTATCTGAGTTCCACCGCCATAACTTACATATGTGTTGAGTCATAAGCCAGCCAAAAAAGATGACCATTATACCCTTCTATGTTAATAGGTTGGCTAAAAAATATAGTGGAAAATTGTCACAAATACACATAAAGATCAAAATTCAAAAATTTAGGTATCAAAAAGAAAGAAAATGGCTACAAAAGACTAGAAAATGTGATAAATTATATATAGGAATGGCAAAAGCACCCGAAACCGATGGGGAAAACCGAAACCTGAACCGGATGGGTCGGGTTCGGGGGCAGGTTCGCGGGTTTGGATACGAGTTCAGGTAGAAGTATTCTTTTTTTCCCGGGTGGGTTTGGTTGCGGGTTCTGGTAATACCCGCCCGTTTAATCATACCCGTACCCGTACCTGTTTACCCGAGTTTATATCCGCCTATTTTATATAAACTATAAAGCCCAAGTCAAGTTGTTGACTCTTGACCCTTTACAAAATTTGTGTCCACTCCTTATAATAGCCTATATGAGTATATCTTGGTAATTACAAAAAGTTAAACAAATGCTCACGCCAAGTCTTGAAGCTTGAGTTCTCACACACATTAACTGTTATTTCTTTGTTAACAAAATTGTACTTATTTGAGACTTGGATTAAGATCTGTATGATCAAATACTCACGCCTCTTTAGATTTTATAATGCATTAGTTAAGAATTAAGATCTCTATTATCAAAGACATTTGAATTTTGTACTTTTTCTTTGAATTATTATCATGATTTGTTCGAAATGTTAAATCGTATGATATGATATTGAAGTCGTTTTATTTAAGTTATAAAAACTTTGAATATTAGGGTGTTTTGATTTATTTTCGTGGAGTTTTTTAACTTGATACCCGCAATTTTGTCCAGCAAAGATTCAATCGGGGATAACCGATTCCCGCGGATAAAACCGAAAACCGATGGATAATACTAAACAGGTATCCATCGGGTTTTGGGGCTGGGTATGGATATCATAAACGGGTACGGGTACAGGTTCAATAAAACCCAAGCCAAACCCGACCCGTTGGCATCGTTATATATATGTATTTTTAGATAATTATCTTATTTTTCGCACCTTCGCACCTAAAAGTCAAAAAATATAAATTTATATTGAGGATTAGAGACATGCAATAAGAATGAAGTAATGGTGTCTACTACTAGTACCATTTTGACGTATGAGTTATGAGTTTAGGCAAAGTATTTTGATATAAAAAATTTATAACTAGATCATTAACAATACTATAACACAAATTATATGTAAGCTTGGCGGCGGCGGGTGCCGGTGTTGGCAGTGGATGGGTCGTTTCTGAGTTGGTTATTGGCGGGAAAAGACTAACGGTGCACATTTTGAACGAGAAAGGACTAACGGTGAACATTTTGAATAATCATAGGGACGAAATTTGTAATTTGAACATGCTATCAAACGGTTTCATCGGGCACCATGAGTCTTTTAAAGGTTCATTATTCAAAATGAATCATTGCTAAAAGCAGGTTATCATGTTATAGTTTTTACCTTTTCTTAAAAGATCAGGAAGCTCTTTGATGAGCACAATAAGCATGCTATATCATGTAGTATGTAACAAATTTGGTTATCCAACATTGTGACATCTACGATGCCTATACTTTATACTTTATGCCAAACATCATGGAAACATGAAAAGAAAGAAACGTACGTTGGTGGTCGACAAAAGCATGCGCAAATAAAAGATATTGTTTAATTACATACCAAAACACAATAACAGAAACATACAACTCGTTTAGTTTATTTATTTATTTATTTATTTATTTAACCATCGTTTAGTTGATTTATCCAAACACTAGGAAGGGTTTTGCCTTGTGCATAGCACAACCCTTATTACCTAGTTATTCAACTATCTTAATTTGATCTATAAGTCCTGATTGTGTACTTGTGATAGATTCAAGTAAATGCTAGGAAGGGTTTTGGATTGTGCATATCACAACCCTGATTGCCTAGTTATTCAACTATCTTAATTTGATCTATAAGTCGTGATTGTGTACTTGTGATAGATTCAAGTAAACGGCTAAGAAGGGTTTAGGGTTGTGCAATGCGCAACCCTGATTGCCTAGTTATTCAACTATCTTAATTTAATTCATAAGTCCTGTACTTGTGATGATTCAAGTAAACACTAGGAAGGGTTTTGGGTTGCGCATACTGCATAACATGCATAACACAACCCTGCTTGCCTAATTATTATTCAACTATCTTAATTTAATCCATAAGTCATGATTGTGTACTTGTGATGATTCAAGTAAACAAAGGGAAGGGTTTTGGATTGTGCATAACACAACCCTGATTGCCTAGTTATTCAACTATCTTAATTTAATCCATAAGTCGTGCTTGTGTACTTGTGATGATTCAAGTAAACACTAGAAAGGGTTTTGGGTTATAACCTGATTGCCTAGTTATTCAACTATCTTAATTTTTATGATTGAAGGTTCAAAACCGAAGCGGACCGACCGAACTGACAAAAACCGAGCCGACCCAACAACCATTCAGTTCGGTTTCGGTTTAGGGTTTTCACGATTTTCGGTTTCGGGTCGGTTCAGTTCGGTTCGGTTCAACCCAAAGCCGACAATAACACACATAAACACACCTAAACCGAACCGAACCGACGGACCCGACACATAACCGAACCGAACCGATCATATTCGGTTCGGTTTTGGTTTAGGTTTTTCTCAATTTTCGGTTTTCGGTTTTGTCGGTTCCAGTCGGGTTTAGGTCAGCCCTAATTTAATCCATAAGTTATGATTGTGTACTTGTGATGATTCAAGCATTTTCCCTCATCCAATAGGTGTACAATGAACATGTGCAGACATATAAACATTAAGTTTTTCTATATACAGAGATGTAGCAGAAGCATGAGTTTTCTTACAAAGATCTAGCAAGAGCATCCCAACTATTCCCAAGTGGTCGTCAACAACTTCCGTGAGCTGGTTTCAAAAAAGGGATTGAGTAGTAGATATATATATAAACCAGCTAACAACACACAGTTGCATTTAAGTGGCAGTGTCTTTAGTCTTTTCCCTGGGCCTTGAGTGCTTGTTTGGGTGGTGACTTCCTTTTTCATGGTAGCCATTGTGGGAGTATGCAGTAGTCTTTTAGCAGTTGTCGCTGGAATGTACTAGTCTTTCTGTTTTGATGGATCAGGAAGAGTGCAGGCTGACCCGACTTGAGGTGGTAGATTTGTAAGAGGCGACATATCTGTTGGTTTGTACGCCTTTACGACATATATTTTCGTCTCTTTTTGACCACGGAATTCAATCTCGTAGTGACGCGTAAAGGCAACAATTGTTTGTCCTCGAACTGATGAAGCGATGGCTGCGCCAATATCATATCATTACCCTATAATACACATGTTTAAGTAAATGGTTGTTTTCAGCAGTCCCCGTGAAAGCCTGCATTGGTCTGACAGTCTGACAAATGAAATATGAGAGAAATAAGTGGGATATTATCTAACCTCGTCTTCCGCCTTTTTAAGTTCTAGTGCACTGAGCGGTATAAATATTTCCGCATCAGTTGTAGATATAGTGGCGTGTATGCTTCAGTTCCGTCGCCAATCACGAGTGTGACTCGAGACCTATACAAAACATGGAGAGGGTGTGTTAGAAGATATTATTTGGATGGAGTATTTTTAGCTGAGGATGTCAGTTACATTGCGCTGACTTTAGACTGTTGTTATACAAGAAGGGCATGAGACATTCCAAGAGATATCAGCTTCTAGCGATTTGTGGCAGTTTGCTCACACCCTATACCAGTAGCCCCTTTGTTGGGAAGAAAGGGTAATTTTCCCTTTTATCCAAGCAGTTTTTATCTGTATTTGGAATGAGGATGGTACAGTAAAATGATGTATGAACATGGAATAGATGAATAACGTGCTCAAGTAACCATAATGACTGACCGTATTCAGTGAGGCAACGACTGTTGAAAGAGATATGGTGTCCTTCTCTTTTGGATAAGGCAACAGCAGGCTATGGTCCTTGTAGCTTTCTGTTTCAAGCAGACGCCGAAGTTCCTGCTTGTTGTTGTAACTAAATTTAAAATTATACAATCAAAAAAAGTGTGAAATATGTTTGATATTGCAACACATGTAATTAATCGCTTTCACTGTTGAAGAATGAACCACTCAAGGGTGGCCGAGTGGCAAAAGGGCTTGTGATTATCACTCTAAAATGTGTGAGGTCTCAAGTTCAATTCCTGCTAGGTGCAAAAGTGGCCACACCAACCTCCTGAAAAGGGAGGGCTTTACCTGGTTTGAGTCTGTGTGGCGGTGGGTTCAAACCCCGTGGATTAGCCGGCCAAAGGTTGGAAACCATGGTTACCTAAAAAAAGAGAATGTACCATAGTCTCATTTGTAACTCCTCTTTAACGGGTGTGTTGATCATCAATCCAGAGGATCCTTTCATGCTCAATGACAGGCCTGCAAAACAGAGTTAAAGGCCGTAAAAACATAATATAGATAGCGTGTGCTTTCATATAATGTTAACTGTGAAGCATAATGCCATGCAAATACGAGTTTCTGTAATGTATGACAGTCTCAAATTAGTAAATAAGAAATATTTTGAGAAACTATAACCATTATTCCCTGTTTTAACTTGTGTTGGGTGGTTTACTAAGAAGTTAACATTTAGAAGCACTTTATACCTCTAGTTTGGAGCCGTTAAATGAATAACAAGTTGAGATTGTTTTCTTACTCTTCGTTGACAATGATGATATCTTTTCTTGTTATGGCTTTCTTCCCTACGCCTTGTTCTTTAATGGGCAAGCATTTTAACACGATGGCTCTGACGTCTTTCATTTCAAATGAGGATAGTTTGGTGGTTTGCATAGAAGGTAATGGTTTAAGATAGTTTTAAAATTTAGTAGAACTTACTTTGCATGTTTTCTGTGCCGGCGTGTTGATGAAGGTCGTCAAAGTCTGTAAAGTGAAAATCGCATGGTATTGTTGTTGGTATACACTCTGTCATTTCCTCGATCAAGGTTCGGTAGGTTAGTACCCATGAGTACCGGTAAGAGCTGATCCAGTACCTCGGGTTGTTTGGTGTCACCATGGCGTTAGAGATGTAATATCGTTTATATGGTGACATTAGGCTAGCAAAGTATCGCAGATGATTGTGATATATAACAGCTGTCAGCGTTGTTCCCTGATTACAAATGTGGATATAAGAAGTAACACAAAAAATGAATGTACAAAAACAGACATAAATGAACTTTCATGTAAGGGTTACCTTAGTACCGGTCAATATCAGTCTTTTGTACCCGTCTCCAGACATGTTCTGTTGTACGTGACCATTTTCCACAACCTGAATAAGAACGGTCCATGATTTCCTCGGGTGTGGGGTTACATCCACAACATTTGAGAGTCGCCTTGACATGTTACCTTCAGTTGACAGTTTACATGGTGAATAAGAACGGTCCATGATTTCCTCGGGTGTGGGGTTACATCCACAACATTTGAGAGTCGCCTTGACATGTTACCTTCAGTTGACAGTTTACATGGTGGTCAAACAGTTAATAGTTTAAGCTTTTAAGGAAGTAAATGCTACAGTTAAGATGGTAGATATATCATATATGGCTATATGCTAATCCAGGAAATGAGAACCTAGTAAAATTCCATAAGCGACAATATTCTTAGTTTACATGGGCTGTCACTTGAGAGCTATTCCGTGTTCTATTGTTCAAAAAATAGTGGTTCTCTAAGACAAACACCAACACAATCAGGTGGTTGATGTCGTGGTTTATTAATATAGTCATCACCCGGAAGCTTCGATGACCCCAGTGAATTATGTTAATGACCCAAGTAGTATATAAAAAACATGATATTTAATGTACGTTTAGGAGCAGCTTTACCTGTAAATCTCTTTCCTTTTTAGAGATAAGATAATATGAATCAGGTATTTTTCCATTTTTGGGGCGGTGATTCAAAGGTTTACATGTCAAATCTGTTTATGTGAAGTTAGGTTTTATCATTGAACTTAACTTATGATCGTTAGAATATTTGCGGTTATATATAAGTTTCATTTTAGCCTCAATAGTTAGAAAAGAAAAAAATTAATAAATAAACAACATGTGCATAATGTGATGGTAGATTGGACTCAGTTGTGGCATATCATATGTACATCGATGGTGGTGATTAACAAGTGCCTATCACCACTCCAGTTACCATTCTCTGTGACAATGCATCCACTATAGCTCTTGCCTCTAATCCCATTTACCATGCAAGAACCATGCATATAGAGATTGACTGCCATTTTGTGGAGATAAGATCAAGAGCAACCAAGTCCTCCCAAGCTTTATTCCTACAACTCTTCAAGCAGCTGATGTTCTAACAAAAGGCCTTCAAAAAACTCTTCACTACAACTGCCTTTCCAAGTTTGCCACATGTCATCCATACACATTGCCAACTTGGGGGGGGGGGTGTAAAAAGGAGAACACATCAAGACCAAGTCCACAACTCACCAATTCCATCATATCTCACAACAGAGCAAGTCAACGGTTGCCTCAAAGTTCAAGCTCCATCACAGTGTTAAAGTGTTTTGTGATTCAGTGTAAATATGCAGTTACAGTGCTTGATTCATGCATATGCTTGTATCTGTATTAGCTTAGTGTAGTGTAGGTTTTGTTCATTTGGTAGTTTAGAGCATATCTGACTTTTCTAGTTTGACTTGTAACATCTATAAATAGGATCTGTACTCTTCATTTGAACTTAATGAGATATAACAGTTTTTCCCGCCACAATGGCTTTTCTCTCATTCTAGCGGGAAAACTGTTATATCTCATTAAGTTCAAATGAAGAGTACCGGATCCTATTTATAGACTTTACAAGTCAAACTAGAAAAGTCAAATATGCTCTAAACTACCAAATGAACAACAGCTACACTACATTAAGAGCATCAGGTGTCGATGAAGAGGTTAGCCTCTTCATTCGGGCCCCACGGGGTGCCACATCACCCAACACCTCTTCACAACTAACCCCCCTCCCTCAACAACTAACCTCAACTTCTTCATTCGGGCCCCACCACTTACACCTTTATTCTTTTTATTCATTTCATTAAATAAATTAAATTCATTTCACTCATTAAAAATAATAATACAACATACTAATTTTTATTCCATTCAAATAAAAAAGATACAATACGATAAAAAAAACCATATGATACGAAGAAAATACGATACGTAAACAAACACACAATACATAATACAAAAGGCATTAATTCCTAAAGGCGGTTCCAGGCATGGTTGTTGTGCAAAATCACCCAAACGTGAAAATATCTGAATTGCACACCATGGCGTTCTGTGTAAACGTTCATGGCATCTTCAACACGAACGTCTGGCTCAGGGGTGGGCTGCAAATTCAAGAAAATTTCTTGAAATTTATGGCAATCAACATTCATTCTTGCCCACTTACCCGTAATCTGGCTTTTGTTACGAAACGGGCCATCAGATTGTTCATTGAACCTTTCTGTTACTACTTGCCAGAACGGTCCTTCGTCTTGGATGACTCGTTTTACTAATTCGTAGTTTACTTGTGTGTTTTAATTGTAGTACTTCTAGTGTGTTTTAATTTCCGTTTATTAGTTAATGTTGTAATCGTATTTGTACTATCCCGTATGTTCTAATATATTTCCGTTTACCAAAAGACATTACATTTTTACAAAACACTAAATACTTACACAACTACAAAAACATTTTACAAAACAATAAAAATTAAAAAAAAGAGCCAAAATAAAGAAAGAAAAAAAAAAAAAAAAGTGCATCATGTCAGTTTGCAAACCTCGTCGTGCAGACGGGTTGCAAACCAACGGCGAGCAACAACGAAGGCTGATTGGTGTGGCAACGAGGACGGCGAAGGTGCCAGGGTGGACGGCGAGCCAACGGCGAGCTCCACACCTGATGCTCTAAGCTAATACAGATACAAACATGAATCAAGCAGTTTAACTACATATTTACATTGATTCATAAAACCCTTTAACACTGTGATGAAGCTTGAACTTTGATGCAACTGTTGACTTGCTTTGTTGTGAGATATGATGGACTTGATGAGCTGTGGACTTGGTCTTGATGTGTTCTCCTTTAAGTATCTTCTATAATATCTTTGAGAAAAATCACATGGCTGTGCTATTATATTGTAATCATATTGGTTACTTATTTTGTTCCTTCTTAGTTAAATCAAATAAGGTGATTAAGTTTGGATGATAAGACAAAGTGGCATGGCGAACAATTTGATGAAAATGACTTGCCGACCATTAATAATGATTTATGTCGAGTAACATAATATTGATAGAGCGAAAAGGATGTGCTTGTGAGAGCACAACTATTCCATTTTGAAATAACAGTTTCAGGTTGTCAAGAATATGATTGAGATATATTTTTGTTCGAGTGTAGAAATAAATTGTTTGAAAATGCGATGACATATCATTTCTTTTTTGGGTAAAGGGGAGTAATCCTGCACCCTGGTAAATATATTAGTCAAAAAACTTTTAAGTACAATGGATATGGGTGAAGTCCCACATCTCAGCCCGTTACATAGGCTAAAAGCTTACATAACAAGATACTTCCTAATTTCTAAAACTAGAAATCAAACCACAACTCAAATGATAACATAAGAACAATGAAATAAATTACTTCCTAGGGCCTTGAAGCTTGGTACCATACATAGCATTAAAAGCATCCAAATTACCAGGAAGATCATACACCTGGTTCGCATAATCATCGTAGTCATCATAATCTTGTTCAAACTCTTGCCCCCCACCAAAAAGATTAGCAGACTCATCAAATGGGTTGGCAACCAACTCGTCTTCAGAATCAGTCACCACAATTTCCCCCACCTTTGAAAATAGGTTAACCCTCTTAGTAGCAAAGGCCGACGGGATAGGATGACCATCATCATCCACAAGAGTTGCTATACTATCAATAAGCAGCTTTTCAAGCTTACCAATTTTCTCAACAATAGGAGTAGAACCCTTACTAGACTCTTCCTCATTAACTTCCATTGTATTACCTGTCTTATTAGACTAATCCTTATTAACTTCTATTGTACTAGCTGTCTTACTAGACTTATCCGCATTAACTTCCATTGAACTACCAGCACCCACATCCTTGTTGTTATCATTAGACGGAGTACCAAAAGCATCCGCATCATCAATATTAAGGGCAGCAAACTGATTAGATGTAGAAATCTTCGTTCCACTCGTACTAGGCGCATCAGAAGCCCTCTTCTTAGTGCCATCCACCTTCTTAGGTTCAGTTGGAGTCTTCTTGGGTTGATACTGAAACTGCTTACCCATAACTGGTTTAGTAAACCCTCTATTATCTTGAGTTGTAGAACCACCTTGCTAACTTTTCTTTCTATTATTGACAGTCATGAAACCATCATTAACAGACTTAGTAGATTGAACTGGAGGTGCAATGACTTTAGGACAATCACTCAGAGTATGACCATAGATCTTACAGTTATCACACCGAGGTGGTTTCCATTCGTACTCAACCCGAATCTTCTCAATAGTCGAACCCGAACCATCAAGTAATGGTATCTCAACAGTGAGGCTGTCGCGAAGCACCTCATCCGACTTCACTTCTATCATGCATCTAGCAAAACTACTACGGCCCCACGATTCCTTGCACATTTGGCTTGTAAAAGCATCTAACCTTTTGGGCGTGCCAATCAGTGTGGCTAGAAGACTGAGGCCATCATCAGAAAACATAGCAAGGGGAACATCATGGAACTTGACCCACACCGGGATGTTAGTCAAATCCTCTTTAAGTAGATTTGTGTTCAAATTCCATGGTTTAAGAATAATAGGAACATTTCTGATCAACCAAGGACCGTTTTCAAGCACATCATCAACACCTTTCACTACTACAAAAATGGACATAGAGCCCCCTTAATAGAGCCCGGTTTTAATGAAAAACGGGCTCTAAAGGGATCCTGTGTTCATGAAAAGGGTATACAGCCATGTTTTCTTTAAGAAAACCGGGCTCTATGTTAAAAAAAGAATAGAGCCATGTTTTCTTCAAGACAACCGGGCTCTATTACTTACATATAGAGCCATGTTCCGAATTACAAAACAGGGCTTTATGTGCTAAAACATTAGAGCCCTCGTTTTTTATGCGAAACCGGGCTATATTCCTCTACACACCTAAACATTTCCATTACTCCCGCTCAACACTTTCCCCAAAAATCAAATTTTCACTATCCCTCAATTTCCCCAAAAGTCAAAATCCCATTTTCATTATCCCTCACTTTCCCCAAAAATCAAAATCACAGTTCATTATCCTTTTCATCTCGTCTCAATTATCTCTCCATCTTGTCATCAACTAAGCCAAATCTGATTTCAGAAATCGACCTTTCCTAGTCACAACAACAGTCGTCAGTCGTATCCTCACGATTCACCATCTTCACACCGATTTCAAGTCCATTTATTCACAAATCAGGTACTTTATTGCGTTATATGTTCAATTTAATTATCAATTTGATGTATTCATGACTCAGTTTCGTATTTGTTTGATTTTTATTTTTTGGAATTAGGTTCATATAAACTGATTTGGGGAACTGCTGTGGGTTACAAGTTTGGGAGCTTTTGTTTATGCTCGGTTCATGTTCGCTTAAAGGTATGTATATGCTTTTGGTTATACTTCTTTAGCTCAGCTTACTTTTATAATTGCAAACCACGGTCTTATGATTTTTCCAGCGTGAATGGAGGTAATGAGCTGTTAAGTTATATGTTTCAGTTGACTTTTTTAACTTTTCAGACCATCCTATATTTCCTAATTGTTTCGCTGCAAACCAACTGTGGTTCTTATGAATGTAACCAATTTTATTGGTTAAATTGAAATGTTGCCTGAGTAAGTTGTATTCATTTTTACCTTCTTTTATTGGTTAAAGGCGATGATGATTTTCCTATGACACTATACAGAGATTCCAGCCCTACAAACAAATTAGGACGTAGTTATAGTAGCTATCACGGTGATAAAGAAATTTCTTCGAAGTGAACTTAAAGAAGAAGAACCCCTTTGCATTCATCATTATCTTTTGCACACCAAACTTTGCCCATGCATTGCGTACATAGTAATCAACAACAGGAAACGCAAGGCGTTGACCAAGGAAGTAACCGTAGAGAGTGTTCTCAAACCTCGTGTTCACCTCTTCCACTACTTTCATTGGAACTGAAAGGTCAACATCATCCTTCTTTTTGCTACATTCCAACCTCCGAAAATTAGACGCGTTTTTCTGAGGTTCATTAGAAGTAGCACCCGCGTAAGTAACCGACTTCACTCCAGTACCACTAGCAGTATCAACCTTGGGAGCATTAGGACCAGAAGTTGCACTCTTATTCATATCCACATTAGTACCACTAAAACTCGAAGGAGGATTATTAGCAACAATCTCACATTGAATTTTATTCATGGCCTCATCAAAATTCCTATGCGCATTAGCTAGCAATTGCTCCACATTAGGCTGTGTAGCGCCATTAGGTTCTAATGAACCAGCAGCCTCGTTAACATCCACATTACCACCTACATCAGTGACTCCATCAACCATATCCAATTCAACCGTATCAGTGACTCCATCAACCATATCCAATTCAACCGTATTAACTGCCTCAACATTCTCAAGTGAAACCGGCTTCACTTGTTCAGGAACATGTTCACTTACATGTTCACTTACATCAGTTGTATTCTTGTTATTCAAGAATCCCTTAGTAATCATCTCTCTTATAACCCACGAACACTAAAACAAATCAAGACAGCCAAATCAAAACAACCAAGATATAAACCCTAACAAAAAAGTTAGGTTTTAACGCGCAACACCAAACGTACTAACCTGCTCCCATGATGAACGCACGAAGAAGTAAAAAATTGATTCAATAAGGCCTGGTACCGATTAGGATAACAAGGGATAATTAAACCAACCTTTAAATATTAGGAATAAAAGATGCGATCAACTCCAGCACCCAATAGTTTTGATGGATTAAATTATATGACGGTTGATAATAAATTATGAATGACGAATAGAAGAAAACCGAATAGGATTTGCAAAGGGATTCGCTTTTTCTTTTTTTTTCGCCAGAGAGAGAGAGTCTCGAGGGTTTTTTTTCGATCTGCAGATTTATGACATATCATTTCTGTTTTGCCTTTTCTTATATTTTATGTAAATCTTAAGAATATGGTTTATTCTTTGGGGATTATAAACAACGTCAACGTACATTATTTGCAAAAATATTGCCAACATTACTTATGCCATATATGCCCAAGTGACCAAAAATGCACTCGAACCAGGAAGAGTAGCCACACAGCATAGTACTGTATTTCCAAAAGGAGATATGTTTGGTCTAAGATTTATTCAATATAAATAACCAACTTTAGTTTACAGTGATTATAAATTATAATAACAACTAGTCTATGTTACAGGATACTAAAGCCAATAACTATTCTGAGGGACTACAGGCTGATCTTTAGCCCTAAGGAGTTCATGCAAATGTCAAATATCAACCTCTATAATTGTCCAAATTTAGGAATTTGGCTTAACAGCTTGGTCTTGTTTAGGATGTCCAACTCCAGGGCTATGACCAGGCCCTGTTGGAATAGATTGTGCAACAGCAGGTACACTACCTTTCGCATCTGATTGAGTATCCGGTCTGTTTTCTGTGAAAGAATGTCCTGCTCCTGGACTGTTACCTGGTGTTGTAGGCCTAAAGTCATTGACAGATTCTGGTTCTGAACTTTCGAACTCTTGACTTTGAGCCACTAGTTTTGGTAGGAATGTTGGTTTCTTTTCTGCAACCGGAAGGTTGGCACTTGGGACTCCATCTGCAGGTAAGTCTTGAAGACTGTCAGCATTTCTTGAAGGGTGTTGTTTATTAATAGATTTTAGTAGCCTTCCTTCAATTACTACCATTCCATGAACAGAAATTAATAGAATGATAAGCCAGGAGTATAGTTTGAAGTGAGACATTATTTGACAAATCTTACTAGGTATAGTTTCTTGTTATGTTTGAGAAATATCTTGGTGAAATATAGAAGAGGTAGTGAAAAAGGGCCAAGGAAAGCAGGAAGCACAATTGATGCTCCAACTCTTTGCCACCTTCTGTATTTATAGTATAGAGCATACTACTTGTAACTCTCTAATATCGACCCGTCGTGGGCAAATTATAATAATGTGAGTGGTCCACTAGCTGTCTATTATTTTTTGTTTTCTACTTATTTTAGGGAAGTCTTCTAGTCTTTCTTCTACAAATGTGCCACATAATTCTTGTAAACAAGAATCCTAGCAAATAACAATGACCATGGATGTAAGCAAACTAGCGAATCACATAAATATAGTAAGGGCATCCACAATTGAAGGCTCAAGAATAGTTTTAAAACTCATGAAAAAGTTTGTTTTTTGTTTTCGCTATAGTGGAATTCTATTTTATGTCAATGTGGCATGAATAGGTCCAAAATCCTAAACCGGGTTCATAATTTTGATGCATGTGTCATTGTGAATAGTTTTTGAAGTTGTAAAATGTTTGTATACAGTGAAAATAAGTTTATAAAATCAAATGGTTTATAAATTGATAAATTGGCAAAATTATAAAGTGGTAGAAAACTTCACCATTGTGGATGCATGCTCTAAGTATATTTCTTTCCTTTGCTGTAATTGCTATTTCCCTCCTTTGTTTGATGTAGGTTACTGTATTGCTTGTATGCATGTCTTGGGCAATCTCTTAAGTATAAAATATTACAGTAATTGATATAATAGTAGTTTGAGCATGTTATGATATTAATTAAAGCAAGACTACAATACTCGGTGAAAGAATCTTGTATTGTAGCATGTAGTGTGGTCTTTGACCTCTTACCGACCTTCCAATTTGCTACAAATGGTTACTTTATTTAGCTAATCATTGCACAGGTGATGATTAAATGATTTAATATCTATTAGTGTATCACATGAAGATCTTTTGGCCTATAATATTAAATCAGCTAGCTTTACCACCACCATCGAAGAGAATTGTCACTTAGTTCCCACTATGTATGTTTATTAGTATGTACGTGCGGTTTTTAATTATGAAAGATAAAGGCTCTCCACGTTATGTCAATTAGTTTATGCTTGATAGATCTGCACATAATCATATTGGTTTAATTTACTTTCTGGCTTAAGGTTTGATGATTTGTATCTTATGCTCTTTAAGTTATTTACTTATATACAACTGTAGTAAAATTCTAATGCTGATGTTCATTTTATTCTTATTTTTGTTCTTCTTTGTTGTTCCTGTCCAGTGTAATTTTATTCGGTGTTTATATTTGATTTCTCTGACACCGCAATATCAAATAATATGATGATCAAAAGTAAAGAGCCAGTGTGCACTTTGAAGGGTAGGATCTTCCAATGATTAGCTACCACTAATGGAAAGTGGTTTGTAATGGATGGTTTAAAATTACATGTAGAGCCGCAATTGACTCTATTTAATATATCATACCTGCTAAAGATGTTAATTTGTTTTGTTTGGTTTTTATATTTAAGTGTATGGTCCCAATCCCATTGTGGAATTTCACATGTAGAGTTGGCTCTTCAGGTTTTGTTTATGAGAAATTCATAATTGGCCATCAATGTGATGTTATCAAATTCTTATTGAAGGGATTATGCTTTACCTTCTATTGGTTCTTCTGTGTATCCTCAATGTTATTGAGCTTTTATTTAAAAAAAAAAAAAAAAAAAAAGAAAAAAAAAAAAAAAAAAAAAAAAAAAAAAAAAAAAAAAATAAAAATAAAAACATAAAAAAAAAAAAAAAAAAAAAAGGATTGCAGTGAGTGATGCAGTCTTGCTATGATACATCTAATTGGCATACAATGGGGACACATCAGTTCAGGTCCTATATGTTGTTTTACAAGTCTGCGAATTCAAGTTTTCTTTATATTACAATTTTTGCGAATACCTTCATTGTTTACAGACAGAACACAAAGCAAAATGAATGATTCATAATGATAATCACTCTTTTTATAATACAATAACCAAGTCTTAGAAGATACTTCCACTTTAATGGTCAAAATTCTATCTTTGAAATTGAAAGAAACTTAAAAAGCAACCCACTTAGCTACTAATATAACACATTATTTATTTGGTTTTGCACGATCACTAGTAGTGCATTGATTTTTATATTTTTTCTGATAAAAAGTTTCATGGTCAATGGAGAAGAACAAAACAACTTGACTTTTCATCTTTTCAATGACCACCAATTCCTTAGAGGCCCCTACCACTCTTTTCAAGCAATTTGCGGTTAGTCTATGCGTCGTCTTGTCTTAGTGGAGTTCAATGATGGAGACTTTTACTTGACGGCATGGTCTGGTTGGTTCCCTGAGCTTTGGAAGTCTCTGCCTAGCCGCCTTCGTGCCACTACACTTGTAAACTTTGAAAAGTGGTTATTAGTTTAATGTGGGACAAAAAGCATTTGATTCTTGTTTTGCTAGGCTGTAGTTCACCAAGAGTGTGAGGCAGCATAACGCTTATGATGGCTGTATGACTAGCTACTAAGGATCATCCTCGTGTTTCTCAAATTCCAGTGGCTTAATTATATACACGAACATAACATAAGATCCGTATGCATATATACACAAACACGTAGAGTATTCTCTATAAGGATTTTTTTAAGTGTATGTCATTCTCGTCGTGGTCAAAGTTGGTTTATACATATACTAGACGATTACCTACGCATAACCGCGACGGCGTATAGTAGCGTTAATTTGTGTGTGCATTTTTTTTTATTTTTTTTTTATTTTTTTTATTATTATTATTATTTTTTTTTAATGTATATATGAGTATAGAGTAAGTGAGAGGTAGTAAGAAAGTTAGTACTTTAGATTGTAATTAAATATTTAATCGATTGTGTTGCCTTTTATATGTATGGTATTTTAGTTTAACAATATTACTCATTTTTTAAATTTTTAACTTTTAAGCAAATGTGTTTTCTCTTTATATGTCTGTGTGTATAAGCTCGGTATAACAATAACACTACAGTTTAGGTCAGAACTATACTATGTGAACTATATATTTGTATACAAATAAAGCTTTTATGAGCTGTTTTGTCACATATATGTCGGTGTATAACTCTCACAAATCAACCTCAAACCGAATGACTTCCCCATCTATGTGTTTTTCATACCAAGATCCCCATTGTTTCTAATTTAAGTGACGTTCTAGCGAACTATTTTTCACTCTCAATGTAAATTATCTTTGTAGTGTAAATTTTCGAATTTTTTCGGCTATTTTTGTAATTCGCCCCCCCCCAACGGACCATTTTTTAGTGTAGTTTCTAAAAATTATCATATTTTACCCCCTCGACAATAAAGTTCTGGCTTCGCCCCTGCATATAAGTATGTCACTTGAACCAGAATTAGAAACATTACCCGCTACACTGATTTTGTTCAAGGATGTGAATCAATGAAGATTTCATTGCATGACAGATGATAAATTTTCGTTTATGTTTATTTATACAGAAACACACTCTGTTTATTCATATAGATATTCTGAACATAAGCTGAAGAGTTTGGTACATATTTAAATAGGGACTAGGATGACTTCTTGGACAAGTACTATTCATTGTAATATATATTCGCACCCGTTAGCCCAATATATAGAGTGTATGACTACAAAAGTTTCCTATTCAATTCGGAATGATATATCAAATATGGCATATAAATTTATATAAAAAAGTATAATGTACATGATATGCACTGATGCAAGATAACAAATACTAACATGAGTTTACATGGAGATAATTGACACAAATATAAATGTATATACCAATATACCATACATGAGAATTGAATAAATGTTGCATGATATATCCCATGCCTACCAGCAATATCATGAAAATCCCTACAACCTAATTTTGAATGGAATGTCCAGCACCAGGGCTATGGCCTGGTGCAGTTGGCCTAAAGTCTTCAACACCACGTGGTGGGGGTGGCTGGGACGCAACATTTGCGTTAATTGGTGATGGCAGCTGAGACCCAACTAAAGATTCAGTTGGTGGTATTGGTACCATAGGTTTTGCAAGAACAGCTTCACTTGCATATGGTGTATCATGTCTGCCACCTTTCGTTATACTTTCTTTCACATGGGTGTTTTTGTGGTTGTGTTGTTTCAAATGCCTTCCCTCAATACACTGACTCTGAAGATAGATAGTCAGAGAGATTGTCACAATAGCCAGGATCAACTTTGTTAGATCCATGGGTGTGTATATGTGTATGTGAATTTTGTTGTTGTGGGGAGGTGTTTGATAGAAGCAGGATGCAATGCATAGGTTTATTTGGTGTTTTGGTATTTATAGAGTAACACCATACTCCAAAAGTGGAAGATACATTAAAAAGAATGAAAAGAACTCTGATATTAATTTTATATTTGCTTTGCAATTTGAACTTAAAATACAACTAACCGACTCGATACATACGGTAGAAGAAGAGTCAAGAGTGGCCCACTCCATTCAGATTCTTAGGTTTCTTAAGGATTCAAGGAGAGGCTCAGGGGAATTTGCACATTTCCATTGAGAATGACCAGCTGATATTAGTCAAACCTAGCTAGAAACTTTCTATTTCAAGACCTTTTTGCTTTTCAGATTTATTCTACACCCTCCATTTAAGAAATGTGCTACGTTAATATGCATATTTTGGCTATTCTTAAAATGCAACTTTTGCAATTCTTTGGAACCACTCAATATACAAATATTACCCGTTAGCAATTTGGGAAGCCTTCTGGCGCTTGTTCTTCATCGCAAATGTAACAGTGACGCTGGAAATTGAAGTTTTTTTTTTTTTTTTTTAAATAGATCATGAGTTTAATCCCAACTCCTCCCGGTCCGATGTAAGTTGAATAATTTTTTTGCGGTCCTTATTTGGGAATACTCGCAAGCGGTCCAAAATAGACCTGAAGTTGAGGTTGCTCATTGAACGAACCTTTAGTGAGCTATTAGTTGAATTTCGTTGTTCAAACAAGGACCTCTTCCTCAACGACATAAAAACTTTCTCTTTCACTTGGTTAATACTTAGAAGATTAGAAGATCTAAGACATCCTCACTTAATTAGATAGCGTGGTTTAAGAAATCCTTGAAACGCTCTATATAACTCTCTTTTTATAGCTCCTTACTTAGTATTTATAATATTATTGTCGGCCAGAAGAATACAACTATTAATTATTGACGAATTATAGCAAAATCGAGACTGCAACCTGGCCACAAGTGCTCTAAAAGAAATTTAAACGTTTCATTAAACTAATTGTCAAGTTAAACTTTGTATGTTCACATAGAGCATTTTTAATGCAATGGTGCTTGTCTGATTTGTTTGTTAGCCAACATCACGTTAAGCCACTATAAACAACTTTTGTAAAGTTAATTACTTTGGACTAACCCGTTGTTGGTTATGCGCTTGTAAATCAATAGTTATACGGCTAGGAATTACGTCAGGGCACACACGAATACATTTAGAGAGCGCTTATTAAATATAATTAATATTTTTAATGTATACTATTAATTATAATTAATATAATCCACGAAATAAACATAACGGTCGTTAATCCGTTAGTGTAACAATTAACGGTTGTTAAGTACTAAAAATTAAACAAGTTAGTTAATTAGGGGCCAATAAGCAAAAGTGGGTTCTAGAACCCTCTTGTGGGAGGCCGGCCATGAGGCCCTTATGGGTTTCATGGGCTACTTTTTTTAGGTGACTTATTTCCTAAGCTATTGTGATTAGTATATAAAGAGGGGGTCTTCATTATTCACTCATCACAATACAAATCATTCTCTCCTCTCCTTAGTGCAAATCGTCCAACACCCCTTGTAAGGGAGTTGGCTTTGTTTTCTTCCCTACGACTAGCATTCGTGTTGAGTTCGTAGCTCGTGGATTAAGCACTAGAATCCTAACGCCCTCGTTAGACGTATAGTGTGAGTTATCGATAGAAATCAACTCACTATAGTTGATTAGGGTTTCGTGGTGATACGAGGTTCATTGTGTGTTCGTGATCAAGATCAAGACTTGGTGTTTATCTATTTTTCAATAGATTCGAGGTTAGTATTTTTATATGTTTTAATTCATAATATTAAATATAGATCCATCTGTTGTGTACTCGTGGTATTGATGGTTTAATCAATATGAAAGTTCTCTACAGTGGCATCACGAGCCATCTCGTTTGGTGTTATGGGTTACACATTAAGTCACTAGCTACGCTAATTAAACACATATATTAATTATTATGACAATAACATGCATTATTGTAATTTAATTAAATTTTGATCTTGTTTAATATATAGTTAATAAGACTAAAAAGGGGTTAGGAAAAATTAAAAGATTGTTGTATCATGTAATTCTTCTTTTATTTTTTCAATCTTTAGGCTTACGCGGTCATTATATGACGCTTGGGGTCCACTTGGTACCTAGCTCGAAAACCGATTCTCCAATTGGAGAAGACTCATTCTTGAGTTTTGGAGCATTATTTGTTTTACTGCTTTCCATTAGAGTTTTTCTTCACCTCTACTCCTTCTTCTGTTTGTTTAATTGCTTATATGTTTTATTCCTTGTGACTTGTTTACATATATGCTATTGATTTTGGAAATAAAACAAACTGATTATTTAGACAAAATTAAACCGTTGGTCCCTAAACTTTCCGAAAAACATCACCTGGAGTCCAAACTTTGAAAAATAGTCTTCATGCGTCCAAAAGTCAGGTTTTTGAGGCCAAATGCGTCCCTTTGACCGTAATCCGTTAGTTAACGCCGTTATTTGTTGTTTTGTTTTGTTTTTAGTTAAGGACATAATGGTCATTTCATATATTTTTTCTACTTTTCTTCCCTTTGGATTACCAAACATCACACACACATAAATAAACAGCTACTCATTCTCAAGTTCATCATCATCATCCTCATCAATAATATTCAATCCATTAAATTATTATATCAAAATCAAATGATTATCACTATTTAATTTTCAAATTATTTATTTAAATTTTGAGTGATTCTTTGTTAAATGGAGGTTGAGGGTGACGTGGAAATGAAAACAGAGGGGGGATTGGATTGGAAATTTTCTCATGTTTGGTGAACGTGTTGATGGTGAAGAGGTTCAAGAAGGTACTACTACTATTTTATTATTATTATTTTCTTTTTATAAATTTATTTTGTTATAAATGATTTATTAGATTTTATTTAAACTGATGATGTATGTAAATGTGTTAAAATGGGCTCTAGTATTGATTTCGAATTTTGTTACTGAAAATTGATTGATAATAGTAGAGGTGGCAATTTGTTCCCGAAATAAAAAAATGGGCTAATTTTGGCTACTTTGTAAAAGACCTGGGCACATTTAGCCCCCTTCTTTTTTTGAAATGGGCATATTTAGCCCATTAAAAAGTTAAATGGGCACTAACGGGCACATATTTTCTCTTAATTGAAGAACATTATAATCGTTTTTAAAGAAAAACTTATATATATAATATATTTAATTTTTTAAATATAAATGAAGTATTACGTTTAAAGAATTTATTTTGTCATTTTTGGTCTTTTATAAAGCGATTTGTTTGGCCCGTGCCCGTTCTAGCCCGTGCCCGTGCCCGTGCCCGCCCGGCCCGCCTGTTTTGCCACCTCTAGATAATAGTGTAAGTATATGTTATGAAGTTGAAGGTTAGGGCTTTTGCTTATCACTGTTAGTATCTGACTCGAATTCTTTAAAGGGTTTAAGAATAGTTTGGTTTTTATCCAAAATAGAATGTGATTATGTTTACCCTATATAAATAATGGCTATTAGGTTAGGGGTTTTATTCATGGGATGGGGGAGATCATTAGATTAAAAAGCTGTGAGGGGAACAAGAGTGTTGAGAGGTTAAGGATCCCGATTTATGTAATTCTGAAACCTATTGGTGAGTTTGAATAGGCTTGAGGGCCAAACCACCCAAATCACGAGTTTCATTTGTTTTTGTTTTTGTTTTAGTTTTTGTTTTTGTTTCTGTTTATATTTGTTACTTTCTTCGGCAATTGTTGTATTGATTGTTAGTTGAGGTGTCTAATGACTAATCCATTTGTCACTGGTTAGGGAATAGGAACGAAATTCTTTTGTCCAAAACATATAGATCTTATACACTTTCCCGATTTTATTCATAAGTCTGTTTGGATTCGACCCAGTTTGGCTGATTTCTCTAAATTATAAGTCACAACTTGAGGTTGAGATAGCCTAAAAAACAACAGTTGCGACATCATCAACTAACTTTCGCACTACTGTATCTGCACTGATCATGCTATGGAATAGTGTCAATTCATGAATAGTTGTATGCACCATGTGAATACCTGGAGTCCTTTACTCCTCTTTGTTCAAGTCACTATGGCAAATATCTCTCTTACTATTCTAGAGGGATGCTGAGCTATTATTAATTTACAGTTTTTTGGTTATATGTCCTCGTCCCATGCACGAAATGACTTCACACTAAGACGGATGCGGTCAAATTTTAGCAATTTAGAAGTTAACTTTTCTTTATGTTAGGTATTAAAGATGTATTCTCTGTGAAACGGGAGAAATTATGCCAAAGGATTGCAGATAAATCATTATACGACGCCAGTGAGCTCTCTTCAAAGGGGTTAGATGCATAATCATCTTATTGTTCTACATTATAACATTTTTTTGGCTACACATCTTTGATCAGTTATTTTTTCTCAGATTCAATCTGGTTTCTGCTCTCATCAGTAGGATACTCCCAGAAAACCAGGAGAATAATGTATGATCTTCTAACATTTTATAGATTTGAATAATATAGTTCATGTATATCTGTTGGTTTGTTGACTATAAAGTTGGTATTTGCAGTCTCAGTGGAAAGCTGATTCCAAATGAAAGGTTCCTTCTTTTTCTGACACGGACCAAGCTACACTAACCAACAGTCACGAATCTTACACAAGAAAATTGGAGTCCCAACATATAGCATACTTAGATGATGGTTTTTCCAGATCCATGAATAGACCAATAGACATGGATCTTCTGGAATGGCATTACACCATCTGGTCCGAATTCCACCTACCCTTTCTATTGTCATATTAGTGTTTTGGTTATGGTAGGTGGTTGGATCAGCTGATGCTCTGAGAACAAATGAACACTGGAAAAACCTGATTACAAGTGCAGAGGAGAGAAATTGTTTCTTTAAGGTAGGTTTTCTAATCGCTAAATTTACAAGCAGCTTGTATTTTCATACCACCCATTAAATGTTAAAATTCCCAATATACAGACTGTACATTGAAATTTATAAAGTATAAACTCATTAGTTAATTCTTACTCAAGCTCTTGTAAATGATGTGTTCAGGTTTCTAAGCCGTATACCGATTTCTTTAGTGACGAGAACCTCGCATTAATGGCAGTTCAGGAGGCTGTACCTGAGGGACCAGGAACAGATGACATGGACTTAGATACACTGGGTTATGATCATGGTATTGAAGCTGATCAAGCTCCACCTGATGATGATTATGGAGATGATGTTGGGGGAGATGACGATGGTGGCATGGATGACTAATATGTAAAACTACTTATTTCTTGGCATTTTCTCGTGCACGATGCAGCTCAGTCTATCATCACCTATCAGTAGTGCTAGAACTGAGATATTGGATAGGGAAAAAAACAGACTGAAAATATAGAGGAAATATAGTGTGTATGTTAACTATCCATGTTAACATATGATTCTACATTACACTCTAGTTATTAATGTTGCAACAATATGCACCAACAAATGCAATCTGAGATAACTCTGTTGGGTTACTTCAGTACCCAAGTCTCATTAAACAAAGATTTGAACACAAATTAAGCTAAGTGTTAGAAAACCTTAAACGACTTCAAGTCACTGAGTGAACAGTTGTTCAGTGAGTCACCTTCAGGATGCCAAGGACGAGTCTAAGAAGAAAGCCTCTCCACTCAGTGAGGCGGATCTCAGTGAGTGGCACCTTAGCCAAAGAAGAAGGTGATGGGTTCAGTGAGTGATGACAATAATTCACTGAACCCCAAGACTCCTCAACAACTAAAGAAGTATGACTTAAAGACTGAAGAATGAAGGCCTAAGGACTGAAGATTAGGCGGGATGGAGCGGGAAAGTTTTGAAGAGATAAGATGTTGTCCTTATCACCTGAAGTCAAACTTTCCCTGAAAGGCAAAATGTCAGGGACAGTGTCATCACTGCTACTCAGAAAGGAGAATTGTCTTATGCCCAAAATAGCCTAATGTAACAGAAACAAAATAGGTAAGTATTTTGTCTCCACTAGCTTAGGTCATCATTTGTCTTTATCATAACGGTTGTAAAACACTTGTGTATAAATAGGAAACATAAGAGAGGAGTAAAAGTTGACAAGTTTGTGCAATTAATGCTTAGACATTCATAAACAACTTTTACTCCTCCAAAGAACAACCTAGTCCCTGAGATAGCTCAGTAAGACCTTTAGTTGTCACTCTAGCTTAGCTTGAGTTTAGAGAGGAGTCATACCATACTTGTCATTTCAATCCCAAGTGTTGTTCCGCAAGCACTTGGGTATAATTCTTTGATTGATTTCTAATAAGAATTAAACGTTGAAAAATATCGTGTCTACTTACTTTACGTTTCTTTCAAATATCTTTCAAAGTGTTTCAACACATTACTTGAGCATGGTGCATGTTTAAACTAACTTTGTAGTTAGTTTATCCGTGTAAACGGGACCAACAAGTGGTATCAGAGCCTCTGGTTTATAAAACTTTCAAAACAACAGAGTGCTCAAAGTTTTTAAAATCAAGATCCTACCATGTCTGAAAGTGATGTACCCCAACTAGTCGATAAAAAGGGAGGAAGCTATACTGCTACAGCTTCCCGACTTGAAGTTGGAAAATTCAATAAGTGGAAAAAGCGCATGCTTTTCTACTTAACTGGGATGGAACCTTATTACATCACACTGATTAATGAAGGTCCATATGTCCCTAAAACAGCTACTGGTTTTGTCAAACCTGAAGCTCAGTGGACCCCTGATGAAAGAAGGGTGGTCAATCAAGAACAACGCCTGAAAAGCATCATTATATCTTGTCTCCCTGACGATATAATGGAATCAGTCATCAACTGTCCAACTGCAAAGCAGACTTGGACTGACTTGGTTCATAGCTATGAAGGTCCCTCAGATACCAAGGAAAACAGAATCATGGACCTGAAACTTGAATACAATACCTTCAGGGCCAAAGATTCTGAAAGTCTCTCAGAGACCTATACCCGGTTACAAAACCCTTCTGAATGAATTGACCAATGATGGTGTCACCCTGTCTAAGCATGAAATCAATGTTGGGTTTGTCAACTGTCTCCCTGAGAAGTGGTTAAACTTCTCTTAGGGTCTAAGAAATGCCAATCATCTTCAAAATCTTGAGCTGGCTGAGATTTATGGTAAATTTCTCTATGAGGATAGCCTAATCTCTAGGAGATATCCTAAGGCTCAAGATATCAAAAAGACCCTGACCAGTTCACCCATATCCACTGCTTTCTATTCTAATGGTATTGTGCAGGATTTCCAAGAAAACTCTGATGATGAAGTTGATGAGAGGAGCAGTAAGGAGTACCTAAATGATTTACAAATTGAATTTCATGAAAGGGCACTCCTTGCAAACTCAAAACGTTTTATCAGTAGAAACAAAACTTTTCCAAAAACTAAAGCAAATGAAAACACTGATTGTTTTAAATGTGGCAAAAAGGGTCACTTTGCAAAAGACTGTTTCTCAAAAACAACCTCAGAACCCTCATACAAGTTTTCAGGAAACAATTCCTCAGGAACTAAATTTCAACCAAAAATATTTCAGTCTCCTCAATACTTTCAAAACAAAACTGAGAATAGTTCTCAAAAGGATTTTGAAGCCAAGTATAGAAAAGCAAAAGCCAAACTTGCACTTCTTGAGGCAGCTCCCTCAGTTCCTCAGTCACCTCAGGCCCCTAAACCTACTCAGGCTAAAAACAAAGGGCTGGTTGCTAAAACCTTTTACTGGGATGAGGAATCCATATCCTCAGAAGATGAAGAAGTTCATGTCAGTGTACTGATGGCACTTTCAGATGACAACAAATTGGTTGTGGGCAAAAGTCATGCCAGAAGTGGTGAATGGGTCAACATCACCATGAGAAAGGTAAACATCTTACTTTCTATGGATGATAATAGTGATTGGCAGTCTTACTTAGATTACATTAATGTTGATCTTAAGTATGTTGAAGAGCAAAGGTTAAACCTGTTTTCAAAGTATAATAAACTCACTTTTGAAGTGAATAAGTGTAGAGATGAACTTCTTATGCTTAAACAAACTAAGCTTGAAAATGTCACACTTCAAATTCAAAATACTGAATTAGTAAAACAAAACCATGCTCTTCAGGAATAACTTAAGAAAGAAAAAGAGGTCTTTGATAGCTGGACCAAGAAAAACCCAAGAGTCTATGAAACTGTCAGTCTCACTCCTAGCACTAAAAGGAAAATGCTAGGAGAGGATCAGATCACTGAATCCTCCAGTAAGACTCTCAGTGAAAGGACCTTCAGGCCAGCTGGTACTTCTTTTGAAAAAGAAATGAATCCAAAACCTACTGACTGGATTGAAAGACTCAGTCCTGACGGCAAAATGCCAAATCACAACACTGGGAGAATCTTAGTACCTGAAAGTCAGGCTATCAAAGAAATGCTTGGAGTCACTGATGAACCCAGTAGTACTGAGTCCGTCACTGAGTCTCCAACTGAGTCCCAAGCCCCACTTCCATCATTGAAAGTACTTCAGGGAACTGAACCCTGTTCTGACTTAGGACCTCTTGTCTACTCTCAACACTCTCCTAAGGAGAGGGTGGGATTAGGCACAACGATCCTGAAAAGGCCCAAATCTGAACAAAACAAAACATTACCAGCTCCCACTGAAGCCTCAACATCATCCACGTCCATTGAGGTCAAACCTGACAGCACTGATTCAAAATATGATCAGCTAGCTGAACTTGTCAGGAAGCTAAGTAAAAAGTTGGAATCAACTGAAAAATTCTCATTTAATGATAAGGAACTAGCTTCAGCTTCCTCAGGCACCACCAAATCAAAATCCTCACACAAACCCATGAAAGATGTGAACTGTGTAACTATACAAATCATGCCACTGATGATTGTTATAGAATCTTGTTCTGCATGGTATGCAAACAAGAAGATCACAGAAATTCTGATCATTTCTCCTTCACCCTCTCCTTAAAGGCTCAAGCAAGCTACAAAGCTCAGGCTCACAAGTATGCTTCAGCCTCAAAACAAACCCCAATGCAAAAGGCTAAGCATTTTCAACCGTGCACTTACTGTGGATTCTGTGACAATCACCCTGTTGATTGTCTCATGTATTCTTGCTGTGATATTTGTGGAGATCCTTCCCATGATGCATCAGGACACGACAATGTCATAAAAGGTAGAAAAGGACTGACAACAAACACATCTCAGTCTACTGAGTCCTCCTCAAACATCAGATGCAAGATCTGTGGAAGTTCTATTCACTCCACCACTGACCATGAGTCCATTAACAAGTTTAAGAAGTCTATTAGACCCAAGCCCACTAGGAAGTCGGTTAACAAGAAAAACTAACCCTGTTTACTGTTTGTGCAGAGACATGCCAGAGATCCTGTTTGGCATCTTGATAGTGGATGCTCAAGAAGTATGACTTGTGCGAAACAATATCTGTACAAATATGTGGAAGAACCAGGACCCAAGGTAGTATTTGGTGATAACTCATCAGCTCCCACTGAAGGTTATGGTTCAGTAAACTGTAATGGTATAATTTTTACAAGAATTGCTTATGTTAATGGTCTCAAGTACAATCTCATCAGTGTCAGTCAACTATGTGATGCTAAGTGCATAGTTCAGTTTGACGACAAAAGAGGAACAATCTTCAATGCCAACAAAGAGGTTGTGTTGATTGCCCCCAGGAGAGATGATGTTTATGTCTTAGACATGTCAACTCTCACTCAAAATGGAACTTGCCTTTTCACAAAAGCAAGTGAAACAATTAACTGGCTTTGGCACAAAAGGTTGTCTCACCTCAACTTCAAGTACATCAACAACCTTGCCAAACAAAACAAGGTTCTTGGTCTGCCCTCCTTGGTGTTCACAAAAGACAAACCGTGTTCAGCTTGTGAGAAAGGAAAACACCACAGGGCCTCTTTCAAAACAAAACAAAACTTCTCAATCAAAAGCTGCCTTCACCTTCTTCACATGGATCTCTTTGGACCTGTCAGTCCAATGTCTATTCACCATAAGAAGTACACCTTGGTCATAGTGGATGAATACTCAAGATACACTTGGGTTTACTTCCTGACCAAAAAGAGTCAGGCAGCTGAGACCATCATGTCCTTTGTCAGGAACATTGAAAATCAAAATGACATAAAGGTCAAACAAATTAGAACTGACAATGGGACTGAATTCAGAAATCAGGACCTTGAGTGGTTTTGTAATGAGAAAGGAATCTCTCAAAACTTCTCTTCTCCCTACACTCCTGAACAAAATGGAGTAGCTGAAAGGAAGAATAGAACACTCATTCAGGCAGCTAAAACAATGCTGAATGGCTCAGTCCTCTCAAAGCACTTTTGGACTGAAGCAATCAAAATAGCATGCTACACTCAAAATAGGTCCATCATTGTCAAAAGACACAACAAAACCCCTTATGAAATATTCAAGGGTAGAATCCCTGATATCAGCTACTTTCATGTGTTTGGGTGGTGTCCTGTGTTTATTCATAATCACAAGGATCACCTAGGCAAATTTGATGCCAAGGCTGATGATGGATATTTCCTAGGTTACTCACTGGTCTCCAAAGCCTTCAGGGTGTTCAACACAAGGAGACAGCAAACTGAGGAAACCTATCACATTACCTTTGATGAAAGCACTGAGGCTATTCAGTTCTCAAACACCTCAGTGGAAGAAATTGGAATTGATGATTCATCAAGATATCCTCCTGATGAATATCATCCTAAGTCTAGTCCTTCACTCAATATCAAGCTGATGCTAACTTCTCATATTACATCATTCCTCACAACCTTCCTCAACCAACCATCAGTGAGTTTGTTGAAGCTCAAAAAGTTCCAAATGAGATAACTCATACTGAACCAGATGTTCAGGAACCTATTGAAAACAACATCCAAATTGAACTCACTGAAAACCAAGTCCTTGAGGAACCTCAAGCACCTGTTCTTGAACCCACTCCACCTTCCAATCAAGCATCAACAAGCTCAAACTCCTATCCCAGACCTCAGGAAATATGGTCTAGACACCAATACATTGAGCTTTTCAACATCATTGGTGAACCTGTCTTTGAGGGAATGCTTACCAAAAGCATGGCTGCCAAACTCACTGCAGTCTCAGCCAATGAATGTATGTATGTGGACTTCATATCTACCATAGAACCCAAGACTGTAAAGGAAGCCATGAAACATCCAAGCTGGGTTCAAGCCATGCATGATGAACTTGAACAATTCGATAAGAATGATGTCATGACCTTAGTCGAATGCCCTCAGGGTGTTATTGTCATTGGCATGAAGTGGGTGTTCAAAAACAAGACTGATGAAAATGGCATTGTTGTTAAGAACAAGGCAAGGCTTGTTGCCAAAGGCTATAATCAACAGGAAGGCATTGATTATGAAGAAACGTTTGCCCCTGTTGTTAAAATGGAAGCCATCAGGATCTTCCTTGCCTATGCCACTTACATGAACTTCAAGGTCAACCAAATGGATGTCAAGAGTGCATTCCTGAATGGTAAACTCAAAGAGGAAGTTTATGTTCAACAACCCCCTGGATTTGAAAGCCATGAGTTCCCTAATCACGTCTGCAAGCTTGACAAAGCCCTTTATGGACTGAAGCAAGCTCCCAGGGCATGGTATGAAACTCTCTCAGCCTTCCTGATCCAGAACAAATTTGTCAGAGGGAAGATAGACAACACTTTGTTTATCTACAGGACAAAGGAAGATGTGATCTTGGTCCAAGTGTATGTGGATGATATCATCTTTGGCTCAACAAGCTATAAACTTTGTAAACAGTTTGAGAAACTGATGACCAAACANTATGGACTGAAGCAAGCTCCCAGGGCATGGTATGAAACTCTCTCAGCCTTCCTGATCCAGAACAAATTTGTCAGAGGGAAGATAGACAACACTTTGTTTATCTACAGGACAAAGGAAGATGTGATCTTGGTCCAAGTGTATGTGGATGATATCATCTTTGGCTCAACAAGCTATAAACTTTGTAAACAGTTTGAGAAACTGATGACCAAACAATTTGAGATGAGCATGATGGGTGAACTCACATACTTCCTTGGACTTCAAATCAAACAGACTGATAAGGGAATCTCCATCAGTCAAGAGAAGTACATCATGAACACACTGAAAAAGTATGATCTCAGTGACTGTGCTTCAGTCAAAACCCCAATGGTTCCTCCTAACAACCTCGGTCCTGATCTTGCTGGTAAATCAGTGAATCAAACCATGTATAGAGGAATGATAGGCTCACTTATGTATCTTCTTGCCACTAGGCCTGATATTCAGTTCTCAGTATGTCTATGTGCCAGATATCAGTCAGACCCTAAAGAGTCACATCTCACTGCTATGAAAAGAATCCTGAGATATCTTAAAGGAACTCCAAACCTTGGTTTGTATTATCCTAAGTGCTCAGGATTTGATCTCAAGGGATACACTGACTCAGACTATGCAGGCTGCAACATGGATAGAAAGAGCACCTTAGGATCCTGTCAANAAATCAGTGAATCAAACCATGTATAGAGGAATGATAGGCTCACTTATGTATCTTCTTGCCACTAGGCCTGATATTCAGTTCTCAGTATGTCTATGTGCCAGATATCAGTCAGACCCTAAAGAGTCACATCTCACTGCTATGAAAAGAATCCTGAGATATCTTAAAGGAACTCCAAACCTTGGTTTGTATTATCCTAAGTGCTCAGGATTTGATCTCAAGGGATACACTGACTCAGACTATGCAGGCTGCAACATGGATAGAAAGAGCACCTTAGGATCCTGTCAATTCCTTGGAGGAAAATTAGTATGCTGGAGCACCAAGAAACAACAATCAATAGCCATGTCTTTAGCTGAGGCTGAGTATGTGGCTGCAGCAGGTTGTTGTGCAAATGTACTATGGATGAAAAGTCAACTCAGTGACTATGGCATCCATTACAAAAGTGTACCCATCTTTTGTGATAACACTAGTGCAATTGCCATATCCAACAACCCTGTGCTTCATCAAAGAACCAAACACATTGATATCAGATATCATTTCATCAGGGACCATATCATGAATGGAGAGATTGAACTACTTTTCATCCCCACTGAGTATCAGCTAGCTGATATCTTTACCAAACCCTTGGATGAACCCAATTTCACTAGACTGAAAGCTGAATTGGGCATGTTGGACATTGATAATCAGGCCACTGATTAAAACGTCCAACCTGATGTAAATTTTCTCCAAGGCCCCTGAACAACAATAAAACCTCAGTGAGCTTACCATTGTTCCACTCACTGAATCACCTTTCATCACTCAGCATACTGAATGTAAAGACATGCAGGGGCCTGAAGTCATGAAAAATGGCATTCAATACAAAACCAAATGCTCTAAGTATTTAGTTAGTAAATGTCTTAGGTTGGTGACTGAATTTTAATATAGGAATATATGTCTCTTATCCAACTGTCATCCATGTCTTAGGTCCCCACAACTCCTCACCAAACCCACTAGGCATTAAATGCCTCTCACTTTCATAATATCTTTTGATATTTTATGTGGTGACATCATCTCTGCAAAAGTATACATTTGCAGAGACGCGCAACTATTCACCTTGACAGTTGCGAAAAACGAGGGTAGTGGAGAGGTGGGCATTAAATGCGGATATCAAAATTTTCAAAATCAATTTTGAAATAACAATAATATCCTTTGATATCCACACATATGCAAACCCTAATCCTCTTCCCTATAAATAGCCCATTTGCAAATAACACACACACGCTTTCATAACTTTAACAAACCTTTGCAAATTTTTTTCTTATGTGTGTGTTATTCCGATTAAAACCACTTTTTCCGACCAAACATCTGACCTTTTCCACACCAATGGCTTCTTCTAAAGCTATCACCTACGCTCCTAATGTGGAATTCCCCATGGAGAGCATGGATATGACCAAAAACAATGTAGTAGGGAATTTTGCCTACCCCTCAGCTTTTCTGGCATACAAGGGTGTAGTAAAATACCTTCAAAACTGTTTTCTCTCTACTGCATTCACAAAACACCCTTAGTAATCTATCATGACTATCTGAGGGAATTCTGGTGTACAACAGTGGTTACAAACCCTGATAACACCAAGGATGCTGTGATTAAGTTCTCAGTGAGGAATGGGAAAAAAACCCTATCCCTTAACTACTCAACCTTCATCAAAGCCATTGGCCTTGATTTCACTGAGAACTTTGCACCCAACCCTAAGGATGATGAAGTGAAAGCCATATTGCTTACACTTNTTAGTAATCTATCATGACTATCTGAGGGAATTCTGGTGTACAACAGTGGTTACAAACCCTGATAACACCAAGGATGCTGTGATTAAGTTCTCAGTGAGGAATGGGAAAAAAACCCTATCCCTTAACTACTCAACCTTCATCAAAGCCATTGGCCTTGATTTCACTGAGAACTTTGCACCCAACCCTAAGGATGATGAAGTGAAAGCCATATTGCTTACACTTGGGCCACATGACAAACAACACCCTGATGTGGCCCCAGGGACTCTTCTATCCAAGGCCCCTATCATCAAAACCTGTTTTCCTGCCCCATGGAGGATCCTGATGACTTTTGTCATTCAGGTCCTTGGCGGGAATAAATCCTCTACGGAGCAATTAAACACTACTCAAGCAATGATAGTGTACAGTCACCTAGAAGGTATAAAAATAAATGTTGGAGAACTCATCTTCAAAGACCTCATCCTCAAGCTCACTAGAGGAAAAACTAGGCAAAGACTTATATCCTATCCTAGATTCATCTCTTGTGTGCTTCAGGAATTAATGGGTTCTGAGTATGTTAGGCCTGACGCTCATAGTTTTGAGCCTGATGTCTTACACAAGACCAACTACTCAAGAGATCCCACTAAGGTTACACCCGTCACCCTAACAACGTATATGCTAACTGCTATCCAGGGTGACAAAAAGGTCTCACCGATCCCTTCTCCCACTAAGAAGGAGACGAAGAAAAAGGGTCAGGGGTCCAGAAAGGTGACTAAACCCAAGTCACTCACCACTGGAACCTCAGTTCCTAAGCCTAGCAAAAAGGGGCAACCAAAGACCAATCCTACTGAGACACCCAATGTTGAGGTTGCTTCACTGACCCTAAAACAAACACCAACGGAGGGTACTGAGATATCACACTCAGTGTCCTCGGGCAATCCCTCTCCTCATGACTCTACTGACATAAACAAGTTAGTGGAGTCAGGAACAACTCAACCATCACATCCTGCTAACGGCACTGATAAATCACAATCAGTGTCTCAGGGAGTTAAGGGTCCTATATCCTCGGTAGAAAAGCACCACTCTACTGAGAAGGGGACCCACACCAAATCACATCCTGCTAAAGGCTCAGGTAAATCACAACCTAAGTTTCAGGGAGTTACGGTCCCTATATCTTCGGCAAGCCAGTACAAGCTTGTTGGAAAGGGGGACCTCACCATCTCATTGCCCGATGAGGACACTCGCAAATCACTGCTTTTGTCTGAGGGCGCCAACATCATTCCCCTAGACTCAAAGGGAAATATACAACCCGTTGATAGGGAATACAACTTCACGGTTCCTCGTGATGGCACTGGCCAAAACCCACCAGTGCCTGAAGGGATCTCAGGGGACAAAGACTCAGGGGGCATACTACCACCCACTGATATGGAACCTACACCCAATCCCGAAGGTGCGCATTCCTCGGAAACTGACTCCGTGGACCAGGCAGGGAAAACCCACCCTGTTCTCCTGGAGGGGTCAGGGACTGACCACACCGAAGGCAAACTCTCTTCTGAGGGGGAGCTGGATACACCTACAGGTCCTTCTCTGGCTGACCTACGACTCTTGATGAATGAAGAGTCAGAAGAGGACTTGGTGGATTTTGAAGATGATGCAGTATTGTTAGCTGGAGATGACATGGATACTGATGATGTCAACGATACTGAAACTCCAGCTACTGAAGAACCTACTGAACTTGCATCATCCCATCCTGAGGAACAACAACCATCACCTGATCAACAACAACCACATAAGTCATCATCATCATCCCATCAGCACCCTGAGGAACAATCATCAGGTTCCTCATCGTCCTCAGGGTACAAGCATATTGACAACACCAGGCCAGTCACAACTAAAGCTATGTGGGAGCTACTTGACTGGAATAATAATTGGCTCTACAACATGCTCGAAGACACCAACTTTGATCGTCATCTTGAGGCTGCGGCTTCGTATGCGGATCTTCGGGCTAATGTTGAGACATTTGTACAAAAGGCCACTGAGACCAAAGATCTCACTGAACAAGGGGTCAAAGACGTGCAGACTGCTATTGAGAAGTTGAGTACGGATCAGGGTACTCAGCTGTCTTCAGTTCTTAAAGCTCTTCAAGATCTGCAAACAGAATTCAAGGACGATCCTATCCTGGTTTCTAAACTCCTTGAGTTCATGGATTCTCATAAGGCTAGTTCCAGGGCTCTCAGTGAACTCCCCGCCTTGTTTAAGTCAGTGGACATTGCCTCCATCAAAGCTCATCAGGAAGCTGTCAATACCACCCTGACTACTCAATATACTCAGCTGACCTCATTGGCTAAATCTTATGATGAGCTCTCAAAGAAACATAATGAGCTTGTCAACTGCTATACCTCCAAGATCTCTCTGCTCACTGAGGCTCAACAGACCATGTCCACTGATATATCTGGCCTGAAGACTGAAACTTCAGAAATTAAAGGCATGGTCTCCGACATCCTGAAGCTATTCCAATCTAGTTCTTCTCAATCTGCTCCTACTGCAACAGATGCTTCCACTAAAGCTCCAGCATCTGTTGAGGGGGAGAACATCAGAACAACTCCAACTCCTACTCCTATGCAACGATTATTCAGGCAGTTGGACCCTCAGAGAAGAACCTCAGGCTCAACGTCCACAACTGACGTCATCACTGAGGCTGTACCTCTATAAAGCTTCATGCCTTCACCATCAACTACCTCAGCATTGGTCCTCACAAACCCCATTCACACTGAAGCAACAACAACAACTGAGGTACCTAAACCAGCAACCACTGACGAAGTACCTGAACCATCAGTGAGTAATGACCAAACCACTGACAAAGGGAAGACCATCATGACTACTGATGTTTCACTTCCTAAACTGGTAAATGCCCCTAAGGAAGTGCGTCCTGATCCTGATGCACCAGCAATCATTGAAATCATCTTGCACAATGGGAAAGTGTTCAGGGGCACGAATGAACAAGTTGTTGTGATGATGGAAAGGGAAGACAGAATCAAGGCTGAACTTCTGAGCAAGCCTGTGATTGCTGAGGTGGCAAAAGAAGTGATCAGGGAAACTGATCAATCCATTAAGGGTGAACAGTTTCTTCAACTACAGGTCAAAATGATTCAGGAAGCAAACGAAAAGGCCAAGTTGATCACTGAAAGGAAGCAGCGAAACTATGAAAGGTATGTTTGGACGATGACTAAGACCAAAGGAGAAGGTCCCATCACTGACATCTTCATCCACCCATTTAAGAAGGGTGAGCCTCTTGGTGCAACTGTCCAAAGAGGACCAAGGGTGAATGAAGTCTACACTCCCTTCAAACTCTCAGACTTTGGGATCAAGGAGTGGGACATGATGGGACCCATCCTGAAGAAGAAAAAGAACAAGTGCATTCCTAAACTCCTTGGCAACCTGAAAAAGAAATATCAAGAGCTGGAGAGAGTTGCTAAGAATTTGGGCATTGATCATTAGAAGGCACTTGATTCTCAAAGTCTTGCTATCCCTGCACATACTCAGGTCACTGGAAGAAAAAGAAAGGCAGTTGAGCAGGAACATGAAGATTTCATTGCTGCACTTCACTGCAATAGAGCTCCTCGTGCCGGTGTCAGATTTGTTCCAAACAAAGTGATTAAGGAACCTGAGTATGGACTCTTCTTCATTGATGAGCTTAAAGAAAAAGCCTTTCAGAGAGTAAGTGATATCCATCTTGTAGACACCACTACTCTACTCGCTTACAAGATGATGGCACGGCAATTTAGGAGTGCAGAGAATGAGGAGTTTATGTTACTGATGGATAAGATGATGAACGAGCGCCCTGATAAGGACATCCTACCGACCAAAAAGGCAAAGCTCGAGCTCATGGGCATGAAGGAAGTCTGAGTACTTTAGTCTTGAGCATTTTGTAATAGATGATAGGAATGGTGTAACTTTTGATGAATAAGATGATGGCACATGTTTAAAAAATTCAGTGTTTCTTATGTGATTGTTAGTATCTTTAGTGTAAGAAGAAGCCCATTTGCTCACTTACACTGATCAAACACTTAGGCATAATTTATATCCAAATAGGGGGAGAATGTTGGGTTACTTCAGTACCCAAGTCTCATTAAACAAAGATTTGAACACAAATTAAGCTAAGTGTTAGAAAACCTTAAACAACTTCAAGTCACTGAGTGAACAGTTGTTCAGTAAGTCACCTTCAGGATGCCAAGGACGAGTCTAAGAAGAAAGCCTCTCCACTCAGTGAGGCGGATCTCATTGAGGGGCACCTTAGCCAAAGAAGAAGGTGATGGGTTCAGTGAGTGATGACAATAACTCACTGAACCCCAAGACTCCTCAACAACTAAAGAATTATGACTTAAAGACTGAAGAATGAAGGCCTAAGGACTGAAGATTAGGCGGTATGGAGCGCGAAAGTTTTGAAGAGATAAGATGTTGTCCTTATCACCTGAAGTCAAACTTTCCCTGAAAGGCAAAATGTCAGGGACAGAGTCATCACTGCTACTCAGAAAGGAGAATTGTCTTATGCCCAAAATAGCCTAATGTAACAGAGACAAAATACGTAAGTATTTTGTCTCCACTAGCTTAGGTCATCATTTGTCTTTATCATAACGGTTGTAAAACACTTGTGTATAAATAGGAAACATAAGAGAGGAGTAAAAGTTGACAAGTTTGTGCAATTAATACTTAGACATTCACAAACAACTTGTCATTTCAATCCCAAGTGTTGTTCCACAAACACTTGGGTATAATTCTTTGATTGCTTTCTAATAAGAATAAAACGTTGAAAAATATCATGTCTACTTACTTTACGTTTCTTTCAAATATCTTTCAAAGTGTTTCAACACATTACTTGAGCATGGTGCATGTTTAAACTAACTTTGTAGTTAGTTTATCCGTGTAAACGGGTCCAACAAACTCTCCAACAAAACAACAGTAAATACGGTAGCAAATAGAGATGCATTTTTATTCAAATTGATTCAACCGATCGAAAACTAGCATTTAACCAGCAAACAGAGCACATTATCACATACTAATTCAGTTGCAAGATATTACCATATGTTTTAGCAACCTATTACTCAGCACATGTCATGTGAGACTCAACATGAATCTATCGCAATCGACATCTTCCACCAGATCACTATTATCAGCTACCGAACAATCATCCACGAAACTATAATGCCTGGAATTCATCCACCAAACTACATTTTTAATATTGTAATGTAAAATTTGAATTATTGATGAGAGTGGGAGCATGGTAATTACACCATCTGGTCGATTTTTAGCAATAGAAATTTATTAATGTAATCATAAACCTGGAATTCATTTCAACCAAAATGGAAGCTTTACACTTGTAGGTTGAGAAAATGGAACCAAACCACTTGAATAATTCAAATATATGAAATGACCATTATGCCCTTAACTAAAAACAAAACAAAACAACAAATAACTGTGTTAACTAACGGATTACGGTCAAAGGGACGCATTTGGCCTAAAAAACCTGACTTTTGGACGCATGGCGACTATTTTCCAAAGTTTGGACTCCAAGTGATTTTTTTGGAAAGTTTAGGGACCAACGGTGTATTTTTATCTATTACTTATATCAAAACTTGTTTTTTTTAATTAAATCATGGGTTCGATCAAGCTATTGAGGGTGTTGATCATTACTCGAAGCTACCAGGATGAAGCTTGCTGGATATCGTGAGATTTAATTATTGTCTATTAATATACACACTTAATTCCTTGTGACCAGTTATGTGTTATGTGTAAAAACTTGTTATAAACTATTGAAATCTGATTTAATTAAATCGCGGGTTCCATCAAGCTATTGAGGGTGTGGATCATTACTCGAAGCTATCAGGATATAGCTTGCTGGATATCGTGTGATTTAATAAACTTTAACTATAAGATACCTAAAGTTTTGTGCTTTTATTAATGATCTTTGATTACAACTAATTGCTTATTTAAATCAAATAAGATCTAGGGTTTTGTGTCGTCTTTTCCCGCCCCACTACATGTTCGGCATATGAAAGAATTATTGGAAGAACTTGGGTCTTTTGACTCATGCAGAGTACAATATGGTTCTTGACCATTCTTTGCCCATGATATATTAGTACACCTAATAAGTTGAAAATTTGTTTTTTTTGTTTTTTTTTTGTTTTTTTTTGTTTTTTTTTTGCAAACTTGTGTTACAAAGATGCATGCATGCCTCTTTGTATACAATTTTTGATACATGTATTTGTCAAAAATTATGTGATACCCTATTCGCAATTTAAGTCTATGTCATCCAAGTTTGAGAACACTTGCACTTGCATTTTGCTTTTCATGAGACGTGAGTGAATTGCAACCCAAGGTGTTTATTCTTTAAGCGTGAGACCTAGAGTTAATTACACGTGTTCTCTAAGTGGACGACTTAATCGAGTGAAGCGGTGAGATCCTTGAGCACGAGGCATACGATGAGACAAAAAATGCATGACACTAGCAACTTGTACTCTAGTGCCATAAGTCTCATAAATCTAATAGTTGCTCTTGTAATGCAATTGTCGCATGTCGCCTACCTCTTGTACCCACAAGACTTACAAGAGTAGTGAGACTGCCATGATGAGTGGGAGTTCAAGAGGGACTCAGTCTTTTAGTAAATTAATTGTTTTATTTATTAAAACATGGGTAGTTAATTTGAAAAAGAATTAATTATCGAACATACTAAAATTTTGAACTTTGTTTTATTGTAGATGGTAGCAAATCAATCCGTCAACAATTCGATCTTCAGGTCTTTCCTCGAAAAGGAAAAACTTACTGGATCAAACTTCCTCGAGTAGTATCAGAATTTGAGGATCGTCCTCACAGCCGAGGATAAGTTAACATATGTGGAGCATCCCATACCTGCTACTCGTGTTCCTCCAACTCCTGAACAGTCGGAACAGCCAGTTCCGGCTGATGTCCTTGCTGCTTACGCCGAATAGGTTAAAGCATCCAATGGCATAGCTTGTCTTATGCTCATAAGCATGACTCCAGAGCTCCAAAAGAATCTGGAGCACTTTGATGCGTATAACATGCTTAAGGAATTGAAGACCATGTTTGCTCAGTAGGCAGAACAGGAACTCCTTGAGACTGTGTAGTCCTTTCATGCATGTAAGCATGAGGAGGGTCAATCTGTTAGCACTTATGTTCTGAAAATGAAGGGCTATCTATATAGTCTGGAATGCCTTGGTCAACCCATGTCATTTGGCCTTGTAGTGGGCATGGGTTTTACCTCTCTGAATAAGGACTTTGTTGAATTCAGATAGAATTATAATATGCAATACATGGGGAAGACAGTGAATGAAGTGCATGCAATGCTTAAGTTGCACGAACAAGGGCTTGCTAAGAAAGATGCTGCTCCTACTTTACTTGCAATAAGAGCAGGAAGGATCCAGAAGAATAATAAGAACAAGAAGCCGCATAATGGTGCTCAGGGTAAGAATCGTGGTAATGCTAGCACATTAGGTATCTTCGTCATAGAACTTTATATTTTTCGTCATAAATCTTGGGTATATGACACTGGTTGTGGTACTCACATCTGTAATACTACTCAGGGTCTCAGGGGAAGTAAGAGACTGAAGCCAGGAGCTTAAAGCCTGTACCTGGGAAATGGAAACCGTGAAGCCGTTGAAGCTATCGGAAGTTTTGATTTATCCCTTACTAGTGGTTTAATAATTGTATTGGACAATTGTCATTATGCCCCTAGTATTATTAGGGGTATTTTTTCAGTTTCACTTTTGAAAGAAAAGGGTTTTACTCATTGTTTTACATATATTAATATTTCAGTTTCGAAAGATACTTTGTTTTATTTTGATGTTGTTTCTAGGAATTATATTTTTCAAATTGATATGCATGATTCTGTTCAAATGATTGTTCTATGTATTCTGTATATATTAAAAGATCCAAGCGTAACTTGGACTCTACATTCTTGTGGCATCGCCGACTTGGGCACATTAACAAGAAACGCATTGAGAAGGTTGTAACACCCCCAAATCAGAATGCAACGGAAGATATATCGTGGTGCTACTTATTGGAATCACAACACAAGTAATAGAGAACGGGTTATCTAATCTGTTTTAAAGTTACATTAATCAAAACATAAGTTTTACATAATTATGAATGCAGAAAACAAGGCCCATAATAGTTTTAAGTTGTCTCATATTACAAAACATTGGTCATGAGGGTTATGTGTACACTCCAAAAGTGTGCCTATGCCCCTGCCAAGCATTGCCTTGCATCATTATACATCAAACAATTAAAAAGGTTTTCAGGATCGGGATCCTACCTAGGATCGTTTTCGGCTTTGCAAGATCGTGATCGTAGGATCGAATCGGGATCGTAAGATCCTATGAAAATGTATATATTTTTATATAGGGGTTGTAGTTATATATTTCTATATAATATTTCATATGATAAACGAATCTAAATGGATGATAAAAGAAAAAAGTTATATGTTCAAGTACCGTAGTAGCAGAATATTAGATATATTGCAATGCTCACTTGCACAAAGTTACTACATACGTGCACATACTTCTTGTTTAATGTTTTTTTTATTATAGGTTTTTCGTGATAATATTTAGATTAATGTAAAACTATAGTGTTAATTTATTTGTACGCGATTCTGTGACTTTTTTTATTACAGTATATAGATTAATAAAAAAGATAAATAAATTGTATCTGAAAATGAAACGACATAATTTATAATAGAGAGCAACACAATATTTTCTTCTTGATAATCAAATAAATTAAATTAGGATACTCTGATAATATTACTGAATATTTTAAACATATAATTCATGCTTTTATATGAAACATAAAATAAATTATGAACAAAATTGGGTCAAGTATATAGATAGTTTACTTCAAAAACAAGCTTCTGACATGTTACAAAGCACGAAATCGTTTTTCATAATAAACCCAAAAATACACATCTAAACTATTTCTAAATAGTCCATAAAAGCATAATGATTTGACATTCATTAATCTTGCGAAAGACAATCAATTAACAACCTTAAAATGATAGCTTTCATGAAGAATTCTTAGTCATTGGGCTTTAAGACATGTACATATGCATAATAAGTTAATATAGCAAAAAATTTAAAAAAAATTAAAAAAAAGGCGATCCTACGAACTTACGATCCAATCCTACGATCCTACGTGCGATACTACGATCCTGATACGATCATACTTGAATTACGATCTTGTTAAGATCCTGATCGTTTTTTGTGTGTAGGATCGTAGGATCGTACGATCCTACGATCAAGATCGCGATTTTGACAACTATGAATTTATTAAACACCTGAGAAAACATGCTAAAAAGTCAACAAAAAGATGATAAGTTCATAGGTTTACATAAAACAGTAAAGTTGGACCAATAAGTTTACAAGTTTACATTATAATGTGCATAATGTTATACGAAAGTCTAATAAGCTGCGCTAAGTCCATGTTACTGAAGCTACGACAGTGTGCATGTTATGAGTACATGTAATAATAATAAGGCTCGACAAGTGTTCTATCCCATGACACTTGTAATTCGACATGGTATACACCTATTCTTCCTATCTGGATACTTGGTTCTCTAACACGGAAGGAGGTGTCACCCTCAATAGATCTATTTATATAACTCGTGCTTCCTAACGTGAACTAACGGTACATGAGTATGGGCATAATTGGGATATAGTACTTAGGCTAACACGTAATAGTTTTTCAAACAAAAGCATTGATTAATATGGTCTATTAAAAGCATGAATGTTTCTCACTGCAAGTTTGCAAAGCAATACGAGTTTAAAAGTGGTGCTACGAACTCACCTTAGAAATAAGTCCTTTGAAATGAATAGTCAAGTAGCAAAAGTGTACGGCACCGACACAACCTAAATTAGTATGGTAATTCTTAGTTTAAAGTTATGTGTACTAATGACTAAAACTGTTTAAATAAATTAAGGTCATGTTTGATAGCCTCTTAATTAGGTGATTCAGTTAGGAACCTCTGCATTGGTCAAAGGTATTCTTGTTTGACAAAAACACAAGTGACACTGAATGAATCTAGAAGCCTCGTAATCGCTCAGGGCAAAAAGGATGCAAAATCATTCAGTGCTCATCTTCTGCCCATCCTACCCTTCTATATTTATTAAATATTAATCAATCACTCCTATATATATATATCATCAACCCAAATCATTTGACTTTAACTATGAAGACATTAGATGAATACAACTTTTGCTGAATATTTTTGGTTGCACCATCTTTTATTTGGTGTCTTGGTTATATTTTATGAACACCACATGCTCGATGAAATGCACCAATGAAACTTTGACGTTTAGTCACATTTTACTGCCCAATCCCGTAATTTGATAGAGTGTTTTTATGGTATGAGGTTGATGAATTGAAGGCTTATGGTTCAAAAAGTTACTTATTAGGATTATATAATGTGTGTTAGAAGCAAGAAAGCATGTAAATTGAATGATGTCACGCAATATAAAAACGTATAATTTTACTATTGTGTTGTATCATTATGTTTAGTTTGAATGAACATTTATAATTTAAGTTATGAACTAAGCTGTGATAAAAGATTTTTTCATTAAAATATCAATTTATTTAATCTCATTCACATTTTAAAGTTTACTAATGTATGACACCAATCAATACTTATGTATCATATGGCCATATATCAAAATGAAGGTCAATACAGTAATTTTGAATTTTGATTCAGAACCGTTAACAAACGTTCATTTTTGTTCAGAACCAAGCTCATTCAGAGTCTTTGAATAATTCAGCATCCAGGATTTATTCAATTCTAAATTGCTCAGTTTTATCAAACAGCCCCTAAGTGTTTACAAGTGGTTGTGTTTAATGTTGCTTGTGTGGCAAATGCTTAAAGTTTAAAAACAAAAAGTTTCCAAATGTTATATTGAATTGTGTATAAATTGCAAAAATCATCCCTAAAGTTTGGCCAAATTGCAAGTTTCGTCCCAAATGTTTGGAAAGTGCAAGGATCGTCCCTGTTGGAAACTTTTGGGGCAAAAATCGTCCCTGACAAACATCAAATGACTAAAATACCCTTGTCTTCTTCTTTTTCTATATTCCTTTTCCGTATCTTACACAAATAGTCCTTGTGTTTCGCCAGGTTTTACAAATTTAGTCTTGATATTTTTTTTAATTATTTATTTAACTATTAATATTAGTATTATTTTTTATACGTTTTTGTCCGTTTTTATTACGTTTTTGTCCGTTTTTCTTATGTTTTGTCCAATTTTCGTACATTATTTCTGTTTTCATACATTTTTGTCTGTTTTTCTTACGTTTTTGCCCTTTTTCATACGTTTTTAAGTTTACATACGTTTTGTCCGTTTTTATATGTTTTCGTCCATTTTTATACGTTTTCGCCCATTTTCTTACATTTTCATCTGTTTTCTTACGTTTTCGTCCGTTTTTATTACATTTTTTTCCGTTTTCATACGTTTTTGTCCGTTTTTATATGTTTTCGCCCGTATTACGTTTTTATCCTTTTTTATACGTTTTCGTCTGTTTTTCTTAAACTCTTGTCAGTTTTTGTCTGTTTTCTTACATTTTTGTCCATTTTTATTTGTTTTCATAATTTTTTATCCGTTTTTATACGTTTACGCCTGTTCTCTTACGCTTTCATCCGTTTTTATCGTTTCAACCGTTTTTCTTATGTTTTTGTCTGTTTTATCCGGTTTCTTACATTTTTTCGTTTTCATACGTTTTATCCGTTTTTATATGTTTTCGCCCGTTTTCTTACGTTTTTGTCCGTTTTTATACGTTTTTGTCAGGTTTTCTTACGGTTTTTCCGTCTTCATACGCTTTTATACAATTTTTTTGTTTTTTTACGTTTTCATCCGTTTTAATATGTCTTGGTCCGTTTTCCTTGAGTTTTTATCCGTTTTTCTTATGTCTTTGTCTGTTTTTATATGTATTTATCCGTTTTTATATGTTCTCTCCCATTTACATCCGTTTTTGTACGTTTTCATCCATTTTTCATACGTTTTTATGCTTTTTCTCCATTTTACCCGTTTTGGTACATATAAAATGTAAGAAAAACGTATTAAAACGGGTGAAAGTGTAAGAAAACGGGCAAAAACATATAAAAATTAATGAAAACAGAAAAAACGTAAGAAAAACGGACAAAAACATAAGTAAACTGAACAAAAACGGATAAAAACGGACAAAAAAAGTAAGAAAAGTGGGCGAAAACGATAAAAACATATGAAAGCGTAAGAAAACGAGCGAAAACATATAAAAACGGATAAAAATGTATGAAAACAAATAAAAACGGACAAAAACGTAAAAAAATAGAAAATTACTTAAGAGAAACGGATGAAAACGTATAAAAACGGATGAAATCGTAAGAAAATGGGCGAAAACGTATGAAAACAGAAAAAAAAAGTAAGAAAAACAGACGTTAAAGTAAGAAAATGGGTGAAAACGTGAGAAAACATATAAAAACGAATGAAAACGTATAAAAGCAGACGAAAGCGTATGTAAACGGAAAAAACATAAGAAAACAGGCAAGAATGTTAGAAAAAACAGAGAAAACGTAAGAAAAACGGACAAAAACGTAAGAAGAAATAATTCTAATATTAATAGTTAAATAAATGATTAAAAAAATCAGGACGAAATATGTAAAACCTGGCGAAATACAAGGACCATTTATGTAAGAAACTGAAAAGAAATATAGAAAAAGAAGAAGACAAGGGTATTTTAGTCATTTGATGTTTGTCAGGGATGATTTTTGCCCCAAAGATTTCCCACAGGGACGATCCTTGCACTTTTCAAACATTTTGGACAAAACTTACAATTTGGCCAAACTGTAGGGACGATTTTTGCAATTTACTCTATGGGGGTGTTTGGTTCACCAAATTTGGGTGGTTTTGTCAGGTTTTTAATTTTAAATGCAGGCAAAGATGTTGTTCGGTGGTAAAAAGGACAATATTTTAAATAGCACAAAATGTTAAAAAGGGTGTCTTTTAAATCTACTCAACATGAGATGAGTTAAGAATTCTGTGGGACCTGTGACATATAAAACAATATAACAGACAAAAATATCCCTCATTTCTTTTTCTTGCAAAATTGTATCCACCGACCCTCATAAACAAAAATGGCAGTTCATGTTTTCTTCTTTTTCTAGTCAACTTTACATCGCTTGATTCTTTAAATTTTGGACTTCAAAATCACAGGTTTTTTATCTCTACAATTATTTTAAGATTTCTCACGTAATCTTTTTTGGGTTTTATTAGATAATGTTGTTGTTTCTTTGAAGGGTTTTGGTGGGAGGATTTGGGTTCAAGAGTTAAAAACTTTCTTTGTTTTTCAGTTTAGATTCAAATAAAAATCCATTGTATTTGTTCGATTTTGCTTAATTTGGTTTTTCAGGGTTTTGATAGTTTTCAACAAATTCAAATACTGTGTGTTCTTGCTTTTGTATCTTTGAGATAATTAATGTCAAATTTTTGATTGTTACCAAAAGTTTTAATTTGTTGATTTTTGTTTTTAATAATTCACGATGAAAAAGGAGACCATCCAAGAAGATAGGTTACACTTTTGAAACAAACCAGATAACATAATAGGGACAATTTCGTCATTTACCGGTATTTACATTGCAATTCTTTTTGCATATTTGTGTCAACCAAATATGGCGCAGAGTTGTAAAAACAAGTCTTTTAAACCTCTCAAGCTTTGAAACACTCCAAAGTTTTAAAACCAATGAATTCAAATTTGTGAACCAAACGCCCTCTATATAAATTCAAAATAGAGAATGTATTTGTAAGTATTGGCTCTTGGACAAATGTACAAATATATATAAGTATATAAAAGTATTCATAACGGAGAAGTTTCCAGTTCATAAGTAACCGGACAACTATGCACACAAAGTATTCACAATAAAAGTGTTTGTGAAAAATCATACGTCGTCGGTAAAATAACAATAAATACTTTATGTTAAGTATTTATATTATACAATATGCTAAAACCCGTGATTTTACTGTACACCTTTTTGGCCCAACGGGTATTTGCAAAGCCCGATCCGTCTAAAATAGGTATACCCGGCATCCATCGCCTCTCTCACGTCCCCTCTCATAATCGGAACTTCGGCACCCGACCGGCGTTCTAACCCAATGCAAAATGGAGCATCTATAGTGCAAAATGTGAGTATGGCTACAGGAATTGCTACAGTACATGATTATTTTAATGGGGAGGCAGTGTTTTGTGAGAAGAGGGGTGTTATTTCGTGAAGCTTCTCCACTTTTCCACAAATCACAAAATATAAACATAAAACACACACACATCTCCTTTCTATTTTCTTCCTGAATAATCCGTCTGCTAACACATCCAACCACAGACCCTAAATTCATGGGTCTCAAAAAAGGATTTTGTGTTGCGGCATGACTTTTTTTTTTAATAAAAGGTATGTAATTGTTTTATTATTTTAACCGTTTTGTAGTTAGGATTTGGTTTTTATGTTTTGATTAATTGGAATTTTATTTTATTTACAAAAAATTAGGGGTTTTGTTTTGTATGTTTTTAACCAATTTTTAATGAACCGTAATTGATTGTAATTGAAATGATGCTTCTAATTTTTTCAAGGATTTTTTGGTGGAAGTGGTTATAAATCGGCTCAATTGAGGTTGTTGGTGTTTGTCAATGATAAGAAGGTATAACCTAATTTGATTTTTTTTAATTATTTTTTTTCAGTATGGACTGGCCCAAAATTATGAGATGGTGAAAAATTATGAGATGGGATATTATAAGCAGAGGGGTGTTGTGAGTAAGGTAATTGAGGTGTTTTGTGAGTAACGTAATTGAGGGGTATGTAGGTCACATTTATCGAGTACTCACAACAATGCAAACATCATTTCTTATAATATGGTTAGTCAATAAGTGTAAAAACTAATAACAACATTTTTGCAGGGCGATTTGAGGTAAGGACGTGATCGATTCCATTTGTTTTAGTTTTTTATTATAAAAACAAATTGGCCATTCGTTGACGTTTGCAACCATTAACCAAAATCTATACTATCATAAGTTTTAGTTTTTTATTTATCATAACACATATACTAATAAGCTGATTTCTTTTTAAGATTGTGAACAATAGGATAGCTATGAAAATCAGATACTCAGTTGTTTAAGGGGTGTTTGGCTTCCCATGTTTGCAATTATGATAATCCGCAACTCAGTTGTTTAAGAGGGTGTTTGGTTTCTGACATTTAAAGCTATGATAATCAGATATCCATTGGTTTATATGTATGCTGAGTTTATTAACTTTACTTTCAACTATTTACCATCTATTCCTACCTATTTACGTTGTTACTCTTATTTAATGTCACAGCCCAATTACTTGAAATGACCGAGCAGAAGGTTCGAGACGCTAAGAATGTGCAGGGTTGAAACTCCATATGCTCAGGTTGATTAGTCATGAGCCTAGAGTAATGGTTGTACATTTACTGCTAGCTGATTCATGCACCTTATGTGCCATTCGGTCATTGCCTCGCCAAAAATTATAGATGTTCTGAATTTTGGTTTTTACATAAACCTATTTACTATTATTACATACTATATGAGAGTGACCGTTGCATTCTGAAATAGATTATCCAACACTGAAAATTTTGAAACTCAAGTGGCCCGTTATGAGTCGTTTTTAATCTTATAGAGGTCAAGTTTGCTTATAATCGACTTAAAATTAGCTTTTTAATTAACCGGGTTAGTAGTTCCTTATTCAACATGTGAACAGTCGAATCAACTACTTTGATTTAGGATCCCTAATTAATGAACCTTTCAAACTTACACTTCGTTTCTTGGGTTGGATAAAGCTTACCTTCCTTATTATTTTTTGCAGCTTATCTTGCTAATGTGAAACGGGTCAGAATGGGTGTAACGAGTCTAGCGTCTTCGGATGATCATATAGGTGCTTCTGAAAATGGAGTTTGATTATTGAGCTTTGAAGTCACATATAATAGTTTCTGGAGTAAGAGCTTAGTTATACTTCTTAGTTGCTTTAAAATTTGCTCCTTTACATGCCATGCCGTTACGTGAAGTCGTTGAGTTTAACTTGATAATGATTCAGCTTCGGAAATGGTCTAATGTGACTGAACTTTAATTGCAAATCTAAACTTAAAATTTTAAACGCTATTGGTCGGTCACGGGCAATGGGGACATATGGGGTGCGTTTGTTTGAAGGGATTTCATTGACCTTTTTTTTACTTCTTTATTCCGTATGATATTACTTGTGTAGAAAAGACTTGAAGTGGGCGAGACACTGGGCGAGACACTGGAAGCAGACACGTTTACCATTGTTGATTGAGCATCTACAGCTAATGTGTGCATATAATATAGTGGTCTATTGAGAAGAGTGCTGCTAGAAGTACACTCCTCATTCTTTCGTCTCTCTTTTAGTTCTCTTGAACCTGTCCTTACTTTTCCTTATAAAAGGTGAAAAAGAAAAGCAGTGGTTCAAGACGAAAGGTAACCATTATGCTACTTTTTTTAAGCTATATTTGTGTTGTCGTGTTTGTGTTGTCTAAGTTGTTATTGGTTTATGTAAACATAAGCTGGTTAAGAAGCAAGGTATAATCATCCTTAAATTAAAATTAGTTGCACATCTTCACAGTTTAGTGTTTACTTACACTCTCAACACGATCCTAATTAGAGGTTTATGTTCTGTTACAAAAAGAAGAAGGTTGTACACAAGAAAACCACCACTGATGACGATAGGGGCAAAGCACTTTCAAGAGAATAAGAATAAATGGAGCTCCAGCAATTGAAGAAGTTAATATTTTCAGGGACGAAACTGTCATCCGGTTCTTAAATCACCAAGGTACATTACTTTTTTTTTTTTTTTTTTAATGGGTCAATTACTGTTTTGTTGAAATAGAATGTAAGGGGGAGCCTGGAACAAAATTTAGTGGGGTCTGCGACAACGCTTAGTAGTGGTCAGTGTATATTTGTTGTCAAAATAAGCAGAAAAGTGAGTAAACAAGCACTTCCAAACAGGCTCTAACTATATGATTATTTATGCTTTAAAATAAATAGTCAGGTGATACAATTAAGCACTTTTTGTCGTCAGTGTATATCTGTGTGGTTTGTGTCATTCCGACACTTTGACCCAAAACACTTTGTGTCTACGCTGCACTTTACCTACATATTGAATTAAAATCAAAATAGAAATTAAACGAGTAAGTGATCATCTTTTCGGTAATGATTTACGAAAAAGTTGTATAGGTTCTTAATTGAGATTATGACTGATAGTTTGAGCTTCATTTTCAGGGAAAAAACCCGTACAAGGTACACCACTATAGACAAGGGAAAAAGACCAATGGACACCGCATTCATGTTATGAAAATTGGCCATCCAAAAGGCGACGCCATTTGCTCTCTGTAGGTATGATGTGATGTACATGCCTTTATTTTTTTAGTAACATTTAGAACCTGCTCAGATGTTTGATGTCTTTAACCATACATATTGATGCAGCCTGTGGGCCAACCAATGAGGCGAGTGTTACCACTTAGGGACAACTTTCACCAACTACTCACACATCGGCTGGTGCGCCAGACAATGTTAGCCAACCAATCCCATTGCGGGTTTCGCACACCATGAGCTTCCTACTGCTGATTGTATTGGAGCAATAGTCTACGATAGTGGTCCTGAAACACAAGCAAAATTTGATATTGTGGTTCAGGCACATTTTGGTGAACCTCAAAGGGTAAGTAGGCAGTATGTGAAGATTTATGTCTTAGGCAGATTTATGTCTTTGTTTCATGTTATTAATGTGTTGTAGCAAAAAGACTAATTTCCATTCTGTAATCATGTTGTGATCGTATTAAACTGAGGTCGGTTTGTGAAAAATTTACTTTTATTTTTGTTATGAACTTCCAGCGCAATAGTACCACCAACATATGATGAATATTGTACAGGTTGTGCAGATACTTTGTTGATTCTTACCCATTTTTAATGCTATATTCTTTTTAATGATTTTACCCTCACAAAACATACACATTCTTTTATCATTTGACCCTCTAACATGGTTATATATATCAAAGTGTATAACATTATACAGGTTTTTTTGTAACCCTAACTACACCGTAACACTCTAACGCAATATCGTCCCTCTCTCTCTCTCTCTCTCTCTCTCTCTCTCTCTCTCTATCTCTTTCTCTTTTTGGCTAACTTGCGCATACAAAAACCCCGCGACAACGCGCGGGTTCAAAACCTCGTTACTATCACTTACCGTTTTAGTCTACATGTTTTTTTGTAAGGCAATTTATATGAAAATAAAGACTATATCCTCCCCAAAAAATGTAAAGGATAAAGGACAAAACACGAACAAACATCGGCCATCAAGCCTGTGAAAACAAACAAACAAACAAACAAACCCCGAAAACCATCAGCAAGGAACAAAGACAATGCCGCTCAAATTAAAAAACCGTATCTAGAATCGTAAATCCCAGATCGGCCAGTCTCACATCGCGTCGAGGAGATCGGTCCGGCTTAATGACCACAAAATAAGTCTCATAATACATTCCCAAAAGAAGAATAGTCTTGCATCTTTGAAAACCATATTCAACTTTACCATGAATGAGGAAATATGACACAACATTACACAACCCCATTTTTATTGGGAGGTGATTTGCAGACTCCCACAATTGATTGGGACACTTAAATTATGAGTCTCTTGACACTTATACCCTCACATAATTTTTATTTATTTTCACCCTGTAAGGGTATAAATGTCAAAACACTCGTAATTTGAGTGTCCCAATCAATTGTGGGAGTGTGCAAATCACCTCCCATACCACCGTCTGGATGTGACATAAAGGGGGGGGGGGGGTTTAAAAGAGAGATCAAATGCATACAAGTTTTTAAAGCCACCACATTTTTTTAATCAATTATTTTGTTTTCACAATTACTACCCCCCTCCCAGGCCCCATATTAAGTGTCCACTTTGTTAATGTCAAACAAAGTTTTTAGGGGTCCCACTAACCTAAAACTCTCCAACCAATCAAATATTAGGTTTACCTACTAAAGTCTCATCTTATTGGTTAAAAGTGTACAAGTGGACACTTAATTTGGGACAATCCAAAAGATTCCATTGTGGAGCCGAGCTTGAATATAGTGAGCGGAGGGAGTAATGCTTACCGCATTTAATGACAATAGATTATTGAATTTTTTGTCAAAACACTTGGTGGATTTACAAAGATTAGTGGAAAACTCATTTCAAATACCACCCTATTGCGGTATGCTCAATGAATGTTATAAGTACATAGCATTACTTACTCCCCTC
>LBNU01013516.1:130410-184429 GCA_014162995.1 Artemisia annua
CGGGGGGTTAAGGGTACAAAAGATTCTTTTTGTCCTCTCAGTTTACAATATACACCACGTTTTTTATTAGTTTTTGTTCTGTGTTTTCTGTTAGTTTTAAGCTTTTGACTTATTAAACTTTATAGTTTATGTTCCGTACTTTCAGAGTCTGTGTGGTGGTGGTTCAAACCCCGTAGATTAGTCGAGCAAAAGGTCGAAAATCGTGGTTACCAAAAAAAAAAAAGTGTGGACTTGTAAAAAGAAGGTGGGAATAACTTCCCCCATTTTTATTTCTTTAAATAAAAAAGGGTTACATGTAACACAATAACAAAAGTCACTTTGTATATACAATAAAATCACTATAAATTAATGATGTTCGAACCGAAATATTTTATTATTTAGCGAATATTATTATATTGATAAATTAATAATTCATTAATTTAAAGATGTTTTACGTATGGCCTTTAATTTAAAGTCCAATAAACTAGTTACAATATATATACTAGTTAAAGATGGAAAATAAATTAGAAAACAGTTTCAGTTATTTTTATTAATTCAAGACATTGAAAAAACGTCCCATATTAAATGTCTACTTTGACTTTTCAAAGTCTTTTTTTATAAACTTTGACTTTAAATATTTTTATGTGTATTATATAATACTTGATGCAAAATATATGAATGAATTGAGTTTTAAATGTATTTTCGTTATATATAATTTTCATCAATTATTATATAATACAAACAAATATATTTAAGATCAAAGTTGAAAAAAAAAAAAAAAAAAATCTCCAAAAGTCAAAAGTGGACATTTAATATGGGACGGAGGGAGTATTATTTTATCGACTAGGGTCCAAATTTGTACTGGTGCAAGTTAGGACTGACCAAATTGTTAATTTTATCAAAGTTATTAATTTATCGAGTATTAATTTATAGGTGTTTTATTGTATCATTATCAATATAATTCAAGGTTATAAATGGCGTGAGGCGTGGCGTGGCGTGGCGGCCTGGCCACGCCTCAAGCCTTACGAGCCATGACGTTTTTTAAGGCGTGACTAAGGCGGTAAAAAAAATATTTATAGATTTATAATTTATTTATAATATCATATTTCATATACAATTTGGATTACTATATTGGACATTTAGACTACTACTTATTATATAATTACCAGGCCCAAACACCAAATAGCCTAAATTTCAAATGTTGGTTCCAAATTTCAAATAGCCCAAACACCGCGCCTAGAGCAGCCGCCAAAGTTCATTTCGTTGCGGCGAAGCCACGCCTCGCGTCTTGGCGACGCCTTGGCGTGCCTTTTAAAACACTGATATAATTACATCATCACCCACCTAGTAATTATATTATTAGTAGAAGGGTTTTATATCAAATAGGTTACCAAACTTTGCGATTTTGTTCACCTAAGTTACCCAACTATTTTTTTGTGCAAATGAGTTACAAAACTTTGCGATTTTGTTCACCTAGGTTACTGAACTTACCAAAATATACGTAATCACTTGAACATGTAAAAACACGACATTTATGTTACTTAACTTACCCAAAAATGTACGTTCAGGTTACTCGGATTACATTGAAAATATGAGGTGTATGCTACACAAAAGTTCAGTAACCTAAGTAAACAAAAAATTAGTTTGGTAACTTAGGTGAATAAAGTTGGGTAAAAAAAAAAAAAAAAAAAAAAAAAAAAAAAAAAAAAAAAAAAAAAAAAAAAAAAAAAAAAAAAAAAAAAATTCACTATGACCGTGTTATCGTCAAGATTTTCAAGTACATACCTGAAAATCTTTGTTGAAGCTTTGCAAGATTGTTTTTTTAAAAAAAAAGGTCAAAAGTGAGAAGGTCACAATGACTGTGTTATCGTCGTCGGAAAATGGCAAATTGGGAAAGGATGGATATATCAAATCAGATAATTAAATATCAGTGTTTATTTATAGACTTTTATTCGTTCAGCTGCCGGAAAATATGCTCCGTTAAGTCATCTCCATCTCACACCCCCTCAAACCATTTAATTCTAAACCATATATATAAACTTTCAACTCCAGCTTATTATGGCCACCCATAAGCTTAACTTGATAATTAATTAAGCTCGTAAACCCAACTTTTCCACATCTACATAAGCCTCCTATATTATAAGCTAACACAAACATGCCCAAAAAAGGATTTATTAGTTTTTGTTTATATTATGTCGATCGATCTAAGTTGTCTGCTTGAATTTAGTCGATTAAAAGAAAGTTTTCCAAATATTGATTCAAGTATAAAAGTTGTGTATTTGCTGGTTATGCACCTGATATCAGCCAAAATCTTATCGAAACGGACAAAAACTAAAAACCTAGTTTGTGAAATATTTACAATACTAGGTTAATAAAACTTTGACTAGTATATGTTGATAAAACTGATTTATATACAGTGTTAAGAAACTACTCTATTATGCTAGTATAAGAAACTGATTCTCCACCGCGGTTGTATACTACATAATGAGGCTACCTATGGCTCGAGTCTTTACACCACAACCTTTTGAAACTCACTGCATGTTCATGATTAATGAATATCACAAGACACTAGCAATTAATTGTCTCTCTCTTTTCGTCAGTCATGGCAGTTTTGTCTGTTACGCTTGTGCTTGTTCTGCCACAATGTTTCAATTGGGTTGGCTATTTGGTCATGCGTCTGATCTTTGCACTAGCAGTTGCACATTACTGTGAGAAGTTGGAACCTGATCTAGAAACCTCTACCTACCACTAGTCCTTACTTGACTACAATTTGCATTTCTACTACGTTCTTTGACAATGCATTCGGATAACTTGAGATGGACTAGGATGGGGTCTTGGTTGTACTGTGATCACAATTGCATATAACTTTGCTGTCTACTTGAGGTTAAGAAAGGAGAAACGTGCACGGAATTTGAAGAAGTCGATGTTAAAGTCGTCGTTTGAGTAGGTTGCTTTCATGATTTAGGAGTTAACGGCATTTTAGGTATGACATAATAGACTAGTACTGTTAAGGAAGTTGTTCTAAACATTCGTATGGTATTTTGTTCTTGCTTAGGTATCATACGCTGTGTGTGGGCTTTTGTTTATGCTTTTCCGTTGACTTGGATTCTGTAATGGTAGGATAACATTGAATTGAGGATTCTATGATGCAATATGTTTTGACTTTTGGTAATGCAGTTTGTGTTTGAAGTAATACAGTACTATGTTTAATGAGATCTGTGTTTTGTTTATTCTGTTGCAATGGAAATTGGAATGTGTCGTTCGGGTCAACCCAATCCAACCCATTTTAAGGCAATTCTGTTTTGTTGACCTTTTTCATATTTAGCTTATGTTGTGTTTGTCGTTCAAAAACAGACTCATGGAAACCTCTGATTCAGTTTCGCCAAGCACTTGACTGATTTTGAGAATTGACTTATATTTAGGACTCATGGTATCTGAGATACAACATAATATATCTTTAGGCGAATTATTTTTTTTTGAGGAAAAGTTGTTCATAACAACATAACTTTTTGATTCATAAAATACATAACAAACAATGTATAACAACTTAGAACAAATGAGATAAAAATTTTCCTAAAACTTTCAACTTTGATTCAACGTACAAGGCTAACAAAAAAGCTTACATCACTACTATTCTCGAACCCAAAAGAAAGTGTCTATCCTGCATAAAAAACAACGTATCCATCCTATCTATTGCGTCATTTCTTTTTTGCTCCTTTATTCCCCTTGTTTCTCCCCCCTTTCGGTTTTCCAGCATAAAAGTGAATGTCACCACTTTTCACAGTTGTGCTGCTGCTCTCTGACACTACCCTATTCCAATGCTTTGGATCCAGTCTCCTAGCATATCGCTTCAAGAAATCCTCTAACTTTGGCCCACTTATTTGTGCCCAATCTAAAACATCACAAAAATGGTCCGTGATAGCTACTTCCGTCAAGTTCTGTAGACTGAAAAAGACCCAAACACCAAAAAAAATCTTCAATTTTTAATATATATGTACTTATGCATATATAAACACCGAATATTATAAATACTGAAAATCTAACCTTGAATCAAATGGTTCTAAAAGCACCTTCAGTTCACTAAATACACCGTGTACAACAGTTGTATCTTCTCCTGCACTGAAATTCACATCTTCAACAGCAGTAGCTAATGCGTCTACATAAACCTTTATGTCTTTCTGAAAACAAGATATATAATCAGAAAAAAACATAGTTTAGAAACAATGATGATAAAACTAAAAAGAGCCACACTGCACTTACTACTACAGGAGATTCACCATGTATTATGCGCAGAAAATTTCCAATCCTTCCGTTTATAAATTCAGATATTTCTTTCAGAGCTTTCCGTTTCATTTGCAGTTCCCCTTCATCCACTGGATTCACATTCCAATTTGCATCCGCTAATGTGTTAGAACATGTCACCTCAGCAATCGTCCCACAACCATCATTCTTTGAAGGATTTCCAACACAAAGAGTAGATTTTCTTTGGAACAACACATTCATGACCTCTTCTCTGGAATTCCTAAGGTCAACAAATATAGCACAAGGAACATGGATTTTAGGTCTCCCATCTTCTGAGCACACAATCACGAGAGGATCCTCTATGCTAAAAAACGCTTCTGCAACCACTTCAGCATTTAAGTTTAGGCGTTGACCTTTCCTTACGCTCAAAAGATTACACAAAAAAAGTTTTGGAAGCAAATTAGCAGCAGTCCTATAACCCGACAACAAATTAAGTAGCAAATTAAGTAGTACTTGCGAACCATCTGAGTCTTCTAGAAATATCAAACACAGCATCATAACTAACTTCATTGCTAAAATTGGAAGATAATAAGAGTGCTTGATATCTGATTTTTGTAACCATGATATAGTATCTTCCATATTGTATAGCACTTTGTGGACTATTTGAACATAGAATTTTACGAGAGAGGGTGGAAGTTTCTGATTTGGTCTCACCATAGTTGGAGTAACAAGAGAGTGAAAATATGTAAACCATCCAACAAAAGAAGACTTAGTAGTGTAGAAGGTTTGGCATAAACAAGAATTCAAGAAAAGATTTCGATCCAAAAGATGCAGGAAACTTTCCGGAGAAATGTAGCCTGCAAGCCTCCAATTGGCTGTAAAAGTATCCATTAGAGCATCCGCGAATGGTTGAAGAATAAGAGCCTCTCTCAAGGCATAATTCTTAAATTTCTCTACAAATGACTTCCATTTAGGGTTCCAGTGAAGCTTATTAATGATATGCTTGTAAAGTGCTACGGATGTTTTTGAACCAAGACATATCATCATCACCCTTCCTATTGTCCGATAGGTGAAGTCACCCTTCATGTCAACATAATGAAGAATGATCTCATCAAGCAATTTCACTGAAAGATCAGTCTCCCTTAAAGAAATTAAGTCCTTAGAGACTGATTTCCGCCAGTCTAACGGAAACACGAGATCAAAGTAAGTCAAAGAAATCCCAAGGAAATATTGCAGTTTCTTTTTGAAAGGATTTGTGAGGTTAAGATATTGACAGCCTAAAAGAAACTTGGAGACCTCAAAAATGTGAAGGAGAGATGTGCTTTGGCGAAATACGGAACTGTTTGACTTTGACTTATGAAGGGCTTCAAGAGTTTCAAGTACTTCTATACCCACAGAAACTAATTCTAACTGCCAATATGACCGAATAGCAAACATCAACTCCCTGTCATCAATAGTTAAAAGTTTCCCGTCCATATGAAGACCCTTCTGACCCCACTTTCTTACCCAAGCAGCGTCCTTATTAAGTAATAAGTATACCATGTTACCATTTAGATGATGTTTTCTCACCCCAAAATAGAATAAATTGAAATCCACATGAAGCTCCTCTTTATGGAAACTTCCAAGACTTTCAAAGATACGGAAAACATTCTCTTTCCATGAATTCCAATAAAAAACCAAAGTTCTAATAGAAACCCGGTTCTGAAACATCTTCTCTTCACAATGCTTATTCATATCGATTGGTAACTCGTCCTCCCACTCATACTTTGAGATATTCAAATGAATATGCTTATCTAAGATTTTCCTAATCAACAAGATTTCCCCCCTTAGACCCGTGTTTTTCTGGGAAACGTCCAAACCGTTCTTCAGCTCACGCAAACTGTTGTAGTGATCACAGAGTACCTTAAGTTCACTACAGACAAAATCACAAAAAACATCAGAGTCCCTTTTGGCAAGCAATTTTGCTTTTTCACAAAGAACTTTCTTCTGAGGAAACTGCTTCAATGGCCAACCGCTGTTTCCATTTCCCCATAACGAGCTACAATATACATACCAAAGTAACAAAACTGCTGCCTCCTTAAAATGTCCAACCTTCTCCAAAAGATCAGCCTCTTTTATAACATCACCCAAAGACCTTGCCAGCTCAGCAGCTTCAAGAAATTGACCTGATGCTTCTACCAATGATATAAGGTGGCAGCCAACAGTCGTCAAGAACACACGTTTAGATTCCATAGAATAAAACTCCTGAACAAATTTCATCATGGATTTATGATCATCATGCCCATGGTATTCAAAGGCACAACTTTCTAAAAACTCTTGCTCAATGTCTCGTATTTGTTTACTTTGAACATTCACACTTTCCTTCCAGTATTTTATATACTCCAAGCCTTTATCAAAAAGTTTCCCTTCTTTGCAAACCGACAGACAGTTAGAAAACTGATCTTCTTTCGCATACGCTTCCGCGGCTTCACCAAAACACCCTGCTAGACTGAAACACTCTGCTGCTGCATCAATCTTTCCATGTGTGTGCATATATATTTTTCCTAAACACACAAGAGTTCAAGTTAGTGGTAGCTAGATGGGCGGGGTGGGTAATGACTCAAAGCGATATTAATACAATGACCCTGCTAGACTAAAACATGCTGCTGCTGCGTCAGCTTTTCCACATGTGTACAGATATATTTTTACTAAACAAACAATTTAAACAATCAGACATTCATAGGTAAACTAGTTGAAATTCTGAGCTCTAGGTTAAATGCTAATATCATGATATCGTACTTAAAACTGATGATTAAACTAGTGCAAGAACTTAATCTAAAGACGACGATGTATGTTCTATAAGGAGGTTACCAGCTCTTTCATACTCCCCCAAATCACAATAGCATGATGCAGCCTACTCGAGTTTCCCAATAGACTCAAACATCTCTGCTGCTTCTCTAACATAACCTCGAAAAGCTTCATAATTTGTTTGCCGAATTTGATCAGCAGATGCTCGGAGATCAGAAGCTTTGGCCAACTTTACCCACATTGTGTCTCCAGCTCTCTCAAAACACAGTATTGCAGTCACAAAATTGTTTTCATAAAAAAACTGAAAAACAAAATGATGGCCGTGTAAAATATGGTAATAAAATAACAAATTAAAAAAAAAAAAATAAAAAAAAAAAAATAAAATAAAAAAAAGAGATAGAGAGAGAGAGAGATCAAATATTAACCTTTTTACCCCGCTCCAGCCACTCCTGAGGGCTGCTTGTGACCCTCATAGCTCGTGCGACTGAATCATCAAGCTTTCTCATCTGAACTAGTCCCCTCAATTTCCAGTAGTCAAACATTGGCTTGGAGAGCTCCTCTTTGTTCTCACAAATCCATAGCCTTTGCCTCGTTCGAGTTATGGCCACATACAATTGTTTCAACTCAGAACACAAAACACTGTGTCTTTCCTCACTAAATGTCGGGAAAGATTGCGGAAGTTTTTCACCAATCCAATTATGTCTTTTCATATATTCATATAAAACTCTCCACTGGTCTTTCAAAGGGGATGTCCCGAAAAATTTGTACAATAACACATCCTAAAATAAAATTAAAAAATTAGTATTAATCTTTTTATGACAAAAGTTTACGATACGATTAAAGCACATACCTCAAACTCAAGACCTTTACACTCCACTATAGTAAGAACAAGAGCTTGTCTTCCAACGTCTTCACAAATTTCAGCTTTCGTATGTTCATCACGTACTAAAATAACTTGTTCAGCACCAAACCCCACTATTTCTACACCACTTCCACCGCCACCAAAGATTGTTGCAATCGCATTATCATCATCACCAGACTCCAGTAGTACAGGAGCTTCCCCGGAAACAAGACTAGTTTCAGGCTCTAAATTATCAATTGAGTGAGAAAAGTAATGGTATAAAAGGTCAATGACACTCTGAGCTAAATCAAGCACACCAGCATGCGTTCTGAAATTCTGTTTTAACTGTATCATGTCCGATACAAGACCTTTTTCTTGTTTCCCAGTTCTGGTGCCTAAAAACTCTTTATAGAATAAAGATCTTATATCTTGAAACCGAAAATCAATCCCTCTTGCAATTGTCTGTGCTGTATCACCGGCAAAAATAAATCCCTCTTCAACATTTTGACAAATATATTTGAAAAGAGAAATCTGCCTCACACTAAGATCTTGCACTTCATCAATATAAACAAAATCCATTTGGTCACCTTCAAAGTTCCCATTATTAAGCCTATGACGAACGTCATTGACAAAATCTCCCAAATCAAACTCTCCACGCTCACTTTTCATCTTTTCATAGGCTTGAAAAAGTCTGTAAACATTCTCTTTTCTCTTTCGTTAAAGTGGAAGAACGATTTTCAGCCAATAACATGTAACCCCCATAGCTTAATCTTCCGTCACTGCATTTCCCTTCTTGCAGCCCTCCTTTTATATGAGATATAATTTCAGTGAACACTCTCGAAGGATCAAGCTTTTTGGTTAGTTTTGAATTAAAGTGGGGCCAGTAAAGTGAACAAAATTTGTCAAATGTAACCTCCCTTGATCTTAATAAAGTTTGCAATGAAACAGATCCTGAACTTAAATTATTTCCAAGGCACCCTTCTCTTGCCTCAAGAAATCTTTCAAAGAACGAATTGCCCAATGTACCATCCAACATCATTAGGAACTTACGAACTGTTATAACGAGGGGGTAAGTTTTCACTGGGATGTTAATAAACGTGTCTGGAATATCACTAAATTCTGATGTATTAACATCAGAATCATCAAGGTTTATCTTAGCTGATGAATTCCCATTACTTGAGACACTGTCAAATACATCAGTTCTAGAGTGAGAACAAGACAATAAAAGATGAACAAAAGGGGGGAGAAGACGAATATTTGCGCACCTTCTAAGGTCGGAAACATATTGTTTCACAGCATAACATAATTTTGGGCTGACAGTCACAAAAATCTGGCGAAGAACACTTTTTTTGCTATCTTGATTATCATCATCAACTTCAGTACCCCTAAATTGGCTGCACTCCCCTTCATAACACCCCTCAGAAGCAATGTGGAATCTCTGTTCGTTTTGAAACAACTTCATAGTCAATACAGTTGTTTTCCCCGTTCCTGATCGCCCAATTAAAAATGAACTTTTTCCAGATAAAATTATGTCCATCTGTTCATCAGTGACTTGCATGGGTAGATCACCTTCTTTACCAGAGAGCAAATGACTCACGACCCCAAGTGATAATGAGTAGAACTTCATAAGCAATAAGCTTTCGCTCACTCTTGAGTTTTCAACATGATTTCTAGCATCACCAGGATTCAAACTCACTTCATTTTCATCTTCGCATTCACTTAAGCAACGAAATCTGATAATTTTTTGCGAGGTGGGCCAACTCATAGGAACTTCCAAGTTCCTGAACAACATAAAAAGAAAATGCAATCAGGCAACATAATCACTAGTTTAAGTACTATAATTCACTAGAAATTAATGGAACATACCCCTCTAAATATTTTTCTGTGCACCGATTAATAAAAGCATCAGTGTATGCCGAAAATATTCTCTCAAGTCGTTTTGTAAGTTTCGGAATCTTGTCTAAGGATAATATATCCCAAACCTTCAAAACTTGTACATACTTGACTTCCTTGATGATGTCAATAGTACAAATCACATAGAATCCTCCAACTTTAAACTGTTTCAAGATTTGTGAAGATTTTTCAAAGCATACGCTTCTGTTCTTGGGACGCCAGCCACTAGAAAGTTTTAGTAATAGGTTTAAAACCAGCTTCTTTAAGCGAATACCCATCAACTTTCCAAACGATCTTCTGAAATCGTCACTGAAGAGAACCTGATGGCATAAAGTTGAACATACATGAACAAAAAAAGTATGATATACCCAAACAGACTGTAGTGTAGAATAAAGTTGAACATCATATATTTATGGCTGTCGTCAAGTCCATGACATTTGAGTTGGCTTAGAAATTATAACTGTGGATGATGGTAGTCCACATGGCACTCAAGATGTTGTCAAGCAGTTGTAGCAAGAGTGCAAGACTATGTAGATAACAGCATCGTACGTGACAAATATTTTTATCTCTCTTATTGCATCACTGTTGTTTGGTACATGTCTATATAGTTCGGTCATATTTAATAGCTAGGCCCCATGAAGCTTGGATTAAGCTGATGTTCTTATTAACTAGGGACTGCTTACCCACATTATCCTTTTATTTGTATAAGTTCTACAGCTGACTTTTTAGTACTAGTTAAAACAGGGTTAGGTTGGCCCACAAATAAATTTTCATTACTTTATTTGAATATTTTTTCTTTTTAATATCCTTTTTAATTAAATTTTCTTTGACCCATTCGACCCCTTTGAGATAAAACATAACCCCAATTGACTCTAAATAGTCACAAAACCAAACTAACATAAAAATGTGCAAGGAAAAAAGCTTTGAAACTTGCCAACGTTATCAAGTGTATGATTCACGTATGAAAATGCAAACATATAGAATTCGTATAAAGAAAAGTACACATTAGAGTGGTGCAAAAAATACCTCCCACACTTTATAAAGTAAGAATGTTCCAGTTTTGATCAAAAGGTGTAATTTGGTAAGAGATTAATTACATACCTTCCATTTTGCATGTTTAAAAAGTACACTGTTCCCATTTACCAAGTCATCAAGTTGATCTAATTCTTTCATTGCTGCTATAATTATCATCTTCAAGCATTCATCAGCATCAGCGTCAAAGAAACAATGTCGATTCCTTGCATCAAATACCAACTCTTTCCATACAGACTCGCTACTAGTCAGGGTTTTTTCATTTCCCAATATCCAAAGACAATGCCTACAGAAAAAAAGGAAGGCAATATCACACTTTCTGTTCTAAACAAGTATTAATAAAGATCAATTGTAAAAAAAGTGAGAGGATTGCATACCGTGCTCTTGTCAAGGCAACATTAGTCCTTTGAGGACATGATATGAAGCCAATAGACCCATGACTATTGGTTCTTACAGTTGACAAGATAATAATATCTTCTTCTCCACCCTGAAACCCGTCAATTGATCTAACCTTTACTGAGAATCCATCTAGTTTCTCATACTTGTTAGCTAGTTTTTCTTGAATTGAAATAACTTGGGCAGCGTACGGAGATATAACACCGATGCTAAGCTTCATCTTTGAGTCCTGCCATGCTATAATGTGAAACTCGCAAATGTTAAATTTTGGTTTCATTAAAAGTAGATTTAATACTTTAAGCTAAACTGATAAAAAAGAATCTGAAATGACATAATGGATATGCACACCTCTGTAGAGATATTTAACAATTTTAATAACAACAGCCACCTCAACCATATTTCTTCGGCTTCTTCCATCATCATCTAATTCTTCTCTTCCACCAATGACATTTATAAAGGAATAGGAACCAAACATTGGTCCTGAAAGATGCCTTCTTTCATAACTTTTAGATAACACATTTTGTGCATCCACGATTTGATTTTGATAAAACTTCAAATTTGGGAAGAAACTGATGGAAGGATGCATTCTATATTGAACACTGAGAAGATGCACAGAATGACCTAAAGAGATTAGTCGGCCAAATAAGCTTCTTCCAAATCCAGATTCCATACAAACCTGTCCACAACACTGAGTCCGTCAAGATGAAATTTAAACAAGTAGTGTTAAGGTAGAAAGATAAGTATAGACTTACGTTGCTCTTAACCATTGCATGTAACTGGCGCTCATCTCCAATAAGAATAGCATGTTTCATTCCTGGAAGTTGGAGGGGAATGATGGACTCTGCCTCTTTCAACTGAGCAGCTTCGTCTATGATTACGATATTTAAAGGCTCCATATTGACAGCATGCAACTTATAGGAACTTGAAATTGTGCAAAATATTATAGAAGCTCTTTCAAAACAAAATTGTTTTATAGCATATTTGTTTGAAAAGCATGGAAGAGTGAGTCCTTCAAGAAATATTTGCAGAGTTCTTAGCAAAGATATACATGACGTAACACAATAATCCTGCAATGGTTTAGAATTAAAAAGGTCTTCAAGTTCTTCCGAAACGAGATTCCTTTGAAACAACAAATATTCCAAGGAACTCAAACTTTCCAAAAGAGAAATCATGTTCTGGAAATTATATTCCCCCATGAAACTTCTCGAGACATGAGTACAAAATGTAACAATGCACCTTCTGAGTGGCGGTGCAAAAGAAGTAAATCGTTCTTGCACAAACTCAATGAATGATTTGATTTCCAACATTGTTCTTTTACCTTCATTCTCATTTCTAAGTTGTTTGTCTTTCATAAATTCATTTTCTAAAAAATTATAATATGTGCAAACACAATTTTCCAATAAATCGATCATAGATATTATGCAATCCTTCCAACCAGTCACTGGCCCTAGGCACTCGGCAAGCTTCTTAATCCGATGCTCGAGATAGATTTCTTCAATGTCAAGACTAACTTTCAATATCTCCCCTTTACCAAACAAGAGCAAATCTCCAACGGAACAGAAATAATCAGCACTTGCAGTTGTAGTTTTGAATGATTCTCTTACTAAGTTTACCACACGTGAGGCTAACTCTACTATAGCCACATTTGTTGGACCGCAAGTAAGAGTCCTGTGCTTCATTTGCAAGAGGATGACAATCAAAACACTTACTGTCATTGTTTTTCCCGTTCCAGGTGGTCCCGATATTTGTGCCACAGAAGATATATGGCAACATTCTGTTTTACAAAGTACCGCCATAACTGCTGTCCTCTGGGATTCGTTCAATTTAAGCAAAAGATGTGGATCAAGTTTCTGAGATACCATGCTATCATAACCAAAAGAGCAAATGCCACACTTCTTCTCACCCTATAAACAACAAATTCATAATTAATAACAACAATATCAATAAACAAATGGAAAATTTATTTAACCAAATTCTCACCTTAGGGTAAAGAACCTCTTTGACGATATTAAGATTTCTATGCATGTGCAATGAATTCCATATTCTTTTCGGATTTGTTATATTCGTCAAAAACACAACAAACATCCCGTCTTGGAATTCAATTGGTTGTGATGCCTTAATTCTAAATTTTGTAGATGTATCTTCATTACTTTTGACCAATGAAAGAGCCCATGTTCTTCCCACGCACTTCAAATCAGAAACAGAATCAGGTTTCCCATCAATTAAAAGAAGCAGATCACCAAGTAACGTATGATAATCATCCACATGTTCACTAAATTGATTTTTCCAACAACCAATGGTAACATCATACAGCATGTTTTCGCCACTTTTAGACTTGTTGAAAGATAAAATATCAGCAAACGGAGCTTTATCCATGATCTCCATGGAAGAAGCCAGCTCAGCGCGTGTTTCCTCTAGCAAAGGATAAACAAAATAACCAAAATAGTGTTCTTCAGACTCAAAAGTAAGTGGTATGTTCTCCACCTACATATAATGCATCAAATCATCAGAGATATCATGTGCTTAGTTATCATTATCTAAAGTGTCCCAATCGGTTTATACAACTATAACAACATCAAGATACAGGAAAAATTCTAACTGTGAAGCCATTTGGTTTAACTATGAGCAAGTCTTAACATGTTTATGTTTGTTAATTTTGTTTAACATAAATCATTAAGTATTTACATGTTATACTAATAGGGGAAATATAAAACAGCAATAATCCTTCCTGTCCAAACTAAAGAGTGGAAAAGTTGACTTGAAGGTCAAATGTCAAACTTTGACTTCAAAAATTCTAATGATCTTTATCATATTTTAGGCGGTGTATGGCAATTCTTAATTTAAACTGGTTTATAGGCCCTTATTTTGAAGTACTTATTTACTGTAAGATATACAAGCATATTAAAAGTTTCATCCAAACATCAATAAAAGCTTCTATGCTTTAAGAATAAGTAAAGATAACTACATAAATTAAAAAAATCTCAAACACCCTGTACATAAATATCTTAAAGAAGCATTAAACTTCATAACCATAATATATATATAAAGTAGCTTTAGTTTTCTATAAGGATTTTGAGATTGCTTATATTTTCTGCTTCTTAATAGATGTAGATAAATATTAAGCACTTCAAAAATAGTGTTTGTATTTACTTATTTTTATGATGACCGGGTTGCATATCTCTATTTAAAAGGTCTTTAAGTTAGATATTAGGGTAAAAAGACATTTTCATCCCAAAATAAGCAGATAAGCGGGTCCCATATAGTGAAAACTGCTTATTTTGTCTCATACTAAGTGGATAACCATAAGCGATTTGCATTATCTAAACACTCCAAATATGCACATAAGCTAAATTAAAGCAATCCCAAACACCATACCATAAATGTTTCAAATATATCAAGGTTGTCACTTGTTTTCCATAACCCAACTTTAATACAAGAACCAACAACAAAGAAACTGATATATTTCCAAAGTTTACATACATCAAGGGGGTGTTTGGGTAAGCTTATTTTTATTTTTAAGGCTTATTGCATCTTGGTAACGCTATTACGCCCTTGTGGATGTTTGGGTAAAGTCAATAAGCTCTTTCTAAATAAGCATAAGCTATTTCAATAAGCTTACCCTAACACGCCTAAGTAAAGAATGCTACACCCAACAACAAGCTGAACCCAAAGATGTTAAAAGAACAATAATGGTAAAAATCACCTTATTCATGACAACAATAAAAATTAAAATTTCCGACAAACCGGGGAGTCTTTGACTCAAATGCACGCAACAGCCTAACCGGGCCGATTCTAAACCCTCATACCACTATGCCACAAACCCAGTGAAAACAACAACATGATTCTAAAAATGATAAAAGTAAAACAAAAATAGTAAAAAATAAGGACCTTGTTCTTGTAGAGATGATCATTGAAAATGTCATCAAGAGACCATGAAAGAATGAGCTTCGTGAACTCATCTTCATGAAACTCAGCAACCCCTAAAGACCCTTTTTCCATTTTCACCTAAAAATCTAAACTTTATAACGAAAAAGTGTGTTTTTTTTTTTTTTTTTTTTTTTTTTTTTTTTTTTTTTTACATTCAAATGAAGTGTCAAGAATCAAGAATCTTGAAACCCCATTTTGTTGTTGTTTTTTATAAAAGTTTAAACAAATGGGTTTTGATATTTAGTTTATAAAATGAAAAGGGTATCTTTTGATTCTTACAGTCAAATGCAGTGATACAGTGTCAAAATTGAAAAAGCCATAATTTTAGCTGATGGGGTTTACTAAAAATGGTATGAAAGAGAACTGAAAGGTTTTCAAACAAAACAGAGTGAGGATGAATTTGGTAAAAAATTGAAATACTAGTTACATTATTGTACAAATTTTGCAACATAGTGTACAACCTCAGATTGCGTGAAATAGTGATGATCACACTCCACGTGTGGCCTTATTATTTGACATGTAATAGTGCGCCAAACATCATCTACTCATATTATTTGTCAAACTATTTTTATTTTTACGAAATTAGTCGAGTATATACCGTCCGCAGTTTATTATTAAAAAAAAAAAAAAAAAAATGCAAACCTTTGTCTAGTGGTAATAACGCCTCGAACACGCGTCTTCCGGCCCTTGAAGACATGTTGATGCAATTAGGGTGGCCTACAGAAGACGTGTCGTGATATGCAAAATGGGAGAACTCGATCGTCCTCACGACTGAGTTGTGGCAGTCTTGTGTGGTGATGTTGCTGGTGTTTGAATTATTAATTAATGTTTTTTACTCCATTATCAATGAAAATTTAATTTTTGTGTTTAAAATTTAAAAAAAAAATGATAGAAAAATATAATTTGGTGGTTATGTTAGTTGTCTTATTACATTATGTATGGTGAAGTTGGTTGTGGAGAGAAAAATTGACGTGACAGTAGTAATGTTAACTCACTATTACCACTAGCCTTCTAGTTTTGTATTTGTTTTGAAGACATGGGTTATGTTTGACGAAAATAGGAGCAAGAAGTGTAAGAGCAAGTAGGAAGGAATTATTAAGTGTAAACGCTAATTGCTAGTAAATGCTCTATCAAATAACATTTTGATTTGTAGTGTTTAGAAAATTAGAAATGCTAGATGTTTATTGCCAAACAAGCATTATGTATAAAATGCTAAACACTAGTTGTTTGTAAATGCTTAATCAAATAGCATTTTGATTTGGAGCGTTTAAAAAATTAGAAATACTAATTGTCAAACAAGTAACATGTACAAAATACTAAACGTCAGTTGCTAGTTCTTTCAAAACAATGATTCTATCTGCCAAACATACACATCATGAAATAATAAAAAACATGTGAACATATGTGACGCTATAAATAGGGGTGGAAACGAGCCGAGCCGAGCTCGAGCCTGCCAGAGCTCGAGCTCGGCTCGTTTAAGTTTTAAAAGGCTCGAGCTCGAGCTTGGCTCGTTTCGAGCTTTAAATTTTAAGCTCGAGCTCGGTTCGTGGTATATTATATAGGCTCGGGCTTGGCTCGAGCTCGGCTCGTTTATACATTTTGACCATGAAAAGTTAAAGCTTGGCTCGAGCTCGAGCTCGGCTCGCAATATATCTTTATTGAGCTCGTTAATAAGCTCGAGCTCGGTTCGTATATATGTTTAATACTTAAAAATATCATAATGTCGTTTCGGCTCGCGAGCCTAAACGAGCTTTGTATGTAAAGCTCGGGCTCAAGCTCGATTAATAAACGAGCTGCAACTTAGGCTCGAGCTCAGGCTTGAGCTCGTTTAGACTCGGCTCGTTCGAGCTTTTTACCGATCCGATCTCGAACTTTTCACGAGCGACTTGGCTCATTTCCACCCCTGGCTTTAAAGCAAATGTACAACTCTAAACGTTAATTTTGAAAAACTAGTCATAACAACATACAACTTTTGTAGCACATCATCGTATAGCAAGTCTCGAACTTTCAAACGCATTTTTGGGGTTTCTTTTAAAAAAAAAATGGTTTCTAACTATATACAAATTCCTAATTAAGATATCATATCAAAAGTATTCAACTTTTATTTTTTTAGTAATAAGGGCAACTTTTTGCACAAAAATGAAAATTGAATATTTTTTTGATTATTTTGGTAGTATTTAGTTAGAAGTTTTTATAGTTTAATACCGCTTTTTCATAAAACCTATTAATTTTTCTCGTTTTGAGTGAAAGACACCCTTTCTAACTAACATAAGTAATCTGAATCAATGTTTTAAAACATAGGTTGACTCTGCCGGTTGAACCGTGAACCAATCGGGTGACCAAAATGAGGTTTTGATTGAAAAACTCGGTTAAACTGGTTGAACCGTGACCTGATGGCTCGACTGGGTCAATTAAAAAACCAGTTTTTAAACATTGAGCTGATTATGAAAACCGAATCCGAAAAATGTAATATCATAAAAATAACGCAACACATATTAAATAGGTTATGTAAAGTGAACTAAAATAAACAAATATAAAATACATTTTAGAAAATGAATTTCTGGAAAAGTTTTATTATTTATTTAAAAAGTATTTTTCTCAGCAGATATCGGTTAATTCTTAAAAAATGTTTTCTTGTTTGTCCAAAAACACAAACAAGACAAACCCATTTCTTGAAAAAAAAGAGTAAGTAAGCAAACCCCAACCACCAACATTCTCTTCTCCGGCAAGCAGGTATCTTTTTTATAAGTTGCATCTCCTATCATGTTTTTAGCCTTCACTTTTTTTGTCTTTTATTCTTATGTAGCAGAATAGCTAGCTTAAAAATAAGCACTTCAAGAAAATTTTCAGACCAAAAACCGAATATTCTGTTAGAAAATCTCAAATAACTAGTTTGAAATAAGCTCATTTTGCCCCGAAACATATAGCTAAATAAAAGCATAGGTTGTTTCTTGTTTTCAAGTATTCTAAGTTGCTCCTGCTGCTTATGTGCTAGAAAATAAGCACCTTAAGAGTTAAGACTACCTAGGGGTGGCAAACACGCCCCGAGACTGGCACGAAAATTAATGGGTTAGCCGGTTAGGTTGAGTAAAAATACCCGTTTATTAAACAGGTCATGTTCTGGTTGGGGTGAGTCAAACAGGTCGAACCCGCCAACCCGTTTATTAATCTTTTTAAGCATCAAAAAATAAATTTGTAAATGATTAAATTGGTTAAGCGGGTCGACTTATTGTTCATCCCGAGTATTATGTTTAACCCACCAACCCATCTAGATAAATGTGTTAAATATGTCATGTACACACATAAAGAGGTTAAGGTTGACAGACGTGACACGACTACTTAAGTATGTCGTTTTTGGTTGAAGATTTTTGACCCCCCAACCCGAACCAGACCCGAATTGCCACCACCTGCCGGGTAAAACTAGATTCTTACAAAACCTATGTTAGACCGTTGCAACTAAGCAATTTGAAAAAGAAAAAAAAAAAGTCTTCAGGTGACACACACACACTTGTAACTTGATAAGTGTTGTGTGATAACGGGCAGAAAAATCAAAATTTTGAAATAATTGTCTTGTTTGATATAGGGTGATAAAAGAAACTTATTACTGTAGCATCTACTTGTTATCTGATATCCACCACACTCTCAGTTGTCGGGGACAACACAACTCAGTGTTGCTGGATACGTGAACACAACATCAGTTCTCGGACGCAACATCAATGTTATTCAGTTTTGTCCGATAGGTGAACGCTTAGAATATTTCTCATAAGTTTTAGAATTTCAATTTTCGTATTCTTCATACAGGTATACAATGCTTTCATCTCAACAAACTGTTATGCCTCACGATGAATTACTTCCAAGAGATCAATTCTTACCAATCAAGAGAACTAACCACATATTTTGTCCGGATTCGACCTCTACCAGTGCTCCTGTTATGGTAGATATTCTCCGAGGACATCCCATCTTTAAAGCACTCACTATATCCGAAGATGTTCCAGAAATTTATGTTCAACAATTCTGGAATACTTTAACCTACAATACAACAGTGACGCCGCACAAATTTGAAGGCATGATTGAGAATTTTCACGTTGCTTTTACCCTGAAACAGTTTAGAGAAATGTTTGATCTTAAAAAGAAAAATGACTTTACTGGCAAAGACGAGTTTGATGATTTTACAACTGAAGAAGCATTATGTGTTGATATCGTACGCTTAGGATATGGAGCACCACTTCCTAAAGCCTCAGCATTCAGAAGAAAGTATTTATCACAACTGTGGGCTACTCTATTTTCAATCATTAATCGATGTCTTACCTCAAAGAGTACTGGAATGGATCAATGCAGCATTTCAGTGTTAAGAATTTTTCAAGGAATTGCATTCAACAAAAACTATGACTACGCGGGATTATTTTGGAATGATTTGATTGAAGTGGTCAAGGACAAGAATCTGCCATCTAAGGCTCGGAAGTTTGTACCATTCATACGTTTTCTGAAGATTGTTATCTTTTCAATTATGAGGGATCATAAAGAAATTCCTAGAAGACCAAATGACCCTTCAATTGCAGATTTTCAAATGAAATATTTACGAAGAGATTGTGGAGATTCAAATGTTCAAGAAATGAGAATTCCTGATGAACTGTTAGCCTATGCTGACCAAACGACACATAGTGTTATAGAATATAGAAACTCTTTACGTCCTAATTTGCAGCCCAAACCGGAGGAAGGATCTAATGATGATGATCATGAGGGAGGAGATGAAAATGAGGAGAGGTTTAGTGTTGAAAGTGAGAAAGGATCAAAAGAAAAAGGAGGACATCTACATTCGTCCCCGACTACTTTGAGTGCACAATCGAGTATGGAGCCATCTAAAACAATGTCTACGACACTTGAGTCAAATGAAAGTCTGCGTGAATTTGCTGGAACTTCCGCAGTTGTACCTAATGTTGGTATTTTACGAAGATCGGAATCAACTGTTTTGGTAACTGAGCCTCTAAGTGAGCCAGGTGTTAATGATTCCCTGGAATTTGTTTCGAGAGAATATCTGGACGGCGCTCTAAAGGCTGTCCAAGAATCTTTTGCTAAACAACTGGGTGATATGCAACAATTACTTGGAAAGCTTGTTGCAACAGAAGAAACAATATTACCACCGCCTCCACCTCCTCAACCACAACAACAAGACTTGTCTGTAGATGAATTGAAGCAATTGTTACTTGCGAAACTTTTGTCACAGTCTGAAGATGAATCTGCTAATGCTGATTTCATTACAATCTTACGTAAACAATGTGAAGTTTCTCAAAATATTGCTACTAAGGAGGATGCCACGAATTCTAAAAAATCTCTTAATGATACATTAGAAAAGTTATCTACGCGTGTTGCTACTCCTAAACAATCATATAGATCTCAAGCTCATGGTTTAAAACGAAGACATGATGATCATGACCATGATCACCATGAGGGGGAGAAGCGGAAAAGATTGAATGCAACTGTGGTTTCGGGTGACCATTGCTTTGGCGATGCATTTGCCGGATAACTTGAGCTGGATTAGGATGTCGGTCTTGGTTGTAACCATTGTGATCACAATTCCATATAACTTTGGTGTCTTTTTTGACGTTAAGAAAGGAGAAACGTGCACAGAATTTTGAAGTTCATCCGTTGGTGGAAAAAGTCGATGTTAAAGTCGTCGTTTGAGTAGGTTGCTTGCATGATTTAGAAGTTTAACTTTTTTCTGGGTATGACATAGTAGACTAATATTGTTAACAAAGCTGTACTAAACATTCGTACGGAATTCAGTTCTTGGTTAGGTATCATACGCTTCGTAAGCTTTTGTTGTAGTGGCAGTTAACATTGAATAGAGTATTCTATGATGCAAGATGTATTGACTTTGGTTAATGCAGTTTGTGTTGAAATCATATCTTCTTTAAAAGAAATATGTGTTTTTTTAATTCTGTTGCAATGCAAATTGGAATTTGTGTTTAGGGTCAACCCAATCTGACCCATTTGAATGCAATTCTCTTTTGTTTCTCTTTTGTTGACCTGTTTCATTTTTAGCTTATGTTGTGTTTGTTGTTTCGAAAGAGGCACCTGAGATACCTCTGATTCAGTTTCATTAAGCAGTGGACTAATTTTGAGAGTAGACTAATATTTAGGATTTTGAGATTTAGGTGATTAAGATATGACATAAGTATAAATCTTGGTTTACAATAAAGCTCAACATCACCAGTTAGTTCAAAATAACTTCTGAATCTCAACATACAAAATTGTCTTAACGAAATTTTCATCAAAATAAACCATTGAATCAAAACCAACATCGGTAACTTGTCCTCAATTAAAACTAACATCTTTTGTTACTGTTTTATCAATCATGATTTTGATGCTTGCAGTAACCAATAACATACTTTGTTACCAATCATATTAGAGTAAGATACATATAACTTTTTACCTATCAGATAGACCAACTTTATTAGTTGTATTAGTGCAGGTTTCATTTGTATAACATAAGCATATAACTATTTATCTACACTCATACAAATTTTACACATAAAATACATTGAAACAGCTTAAAACAAATGAGACGAAATGTTTCCAACATCTTTAAGCACAATTCTCGAACACAGTCAGTCAAAGAGTTTTGTGTTGATGAGATTACATCATAACCATCCTTAAAAGGTTAATGAAAAAACTTACATCACTATGATTCTCGAACCCAAAGAAAGTGTCTATCATGCATGAAAGACTACTTATCCATCCTATTATTGCATTTTGCCTTTCTTACTTTTGTTCTTTTTACCCTTGTTCCCTTTGTTGTTTCTCTCCCCTATCATGTTTTCAGGAAAAAAGTAATAGGTTTTACCATTGATTTCGATACCTCCTTGTTCAACCTCAGATGTGCTGCTGCTCTCTGACGCTACCATTTTCCCAGACTTCCGGCTTTGACTCCTGGCATAGCGCTTCAAGAAATCATTTAACTTTGGCCCGCTTATTAGTACCCAATTTAAAACATTTGTAAAATGCTCCGTGATAACTGAAGGAGTCAAATTTCGTAGACTGCAAACGATCCAAACACCCAATATAATCTTCAATTTTTTAATATGTAATTTATGTATATACAAAAAGCTAAAATTTTAAATACCGAAAATCTAACCTTGAATCAAATGGTTCTAAAAGCACCTTCAGTTCACTAAATACACCGTGTACAACAGTTGTATCTTCTCCTGCACATAATTTCACATCTTCAACAGCGGTAGCTAATGCGTCTACATAAACCTTTAACTCTCTCTGCAAACAAGATTTATAATTAGAAGACAACATAGTTTAGAAACAATTATGATAAAACAAAAAAGAGCCACAATCCACTTACTATTACTGGAACTTCACCACGTGTTATGCCCAGAAAAGTTCCCATCTTTCCATTTATAATTTCAGATATTTCTTTCAGAGCTTTCCGTTTCATTTGCAGTTCCCCTTCATCCACTGGATTCACATTCCGATTTGCATCCGCTAATGTGTTAGAACATGTCACCTCAGGAACCGTCCCACAACCATCATTGTTGGAAGGATTTTGAACACAAAGAGTAGTTTCTCTTTGGAACAATACACTCATGACCTCTTCTCTGGAATTCCTAAGGTCAACAAATATAGCACAAGGAGCATGGATTTTAGGACTCACATTTTCCGAGCACACAATCAAGAGAGGATCCTCTATGCTAAGAAACGCTTCTGCAACCACTTCAGCGTTTAAGTTCAAGCGTTGACCCTTCCTTCCTCTCAAAAGATTAGATACAAACTTATCTGGAAGCAAGTTAGCAATACTTCTATTACCCGACAGCAAATTAAGTAGTACTTGCGAACAATCTGACTGTTCTAGAAAAATTAAACACAGCGTCCTAACTAATTTCAATGCTAAAATTGGAAGATAATAAGAGTGTTTGATATCCGATCTTTGTAACCATGATAAAGTATCTTCTCTATTGTTTAGAATTTTGTGGACCATTCCAACATAAAAAGTTGCGAGGTTGTGGAAACATCTCTGATCTGGCTTCAGTTTAGTTGGAGTACCAGGAGAGTGAAGAGATGTAAACCATCCAACAAAAGAAGACTTGGTAGTGTAAAAGGTTTCACATAACCAAGAATTCCAAAAAAGAAGTTGATCCACAAGATGCACGAAACTATCCGGTGAAATGTAGCCTGCAAGCCTCCAGTTGGCTGTAAAAGTATCGTTTAAAACAAGCCAGAATAACAATTGAACATGAAGCTCTTTCAAGCTATAATCCCTAAATTTTGCAACAAATGACTTGCAATGAGGGTTCCATTGCAGCTTATTAATGATACGCTCATAAAGTGCTGCCGATGTTTTTGAACCAAGACATATCATCATCACCCTCCCTATTGTCCGATAGGTGAAGTCACCCTTCATGTCAACATAATGAAGAATGATCTCATCAAGCAATTTCACTGAAAGATCAGTCTCCCTTAAAGAAATTAAGTCCTTAGAGACTGATTTCCGCCAGTCTAAAGGAAACACGAGATCAAAGTAAGTCAAAGAGATTCCAAGGAAATATTGCAGCTTTTTTTTATAAGGAGTGGTGAGGTTAAGAGATTGACAGCCTAAAAGAAACTTGGAGACCTCAAAAATGTGAAGGAGACATGAGCTTTGGCGAAATGGAGAACTGTTTGACTTAGACTTACGAAGAGCGTCAAGAGTTTCGAGTACCTTTATGCCGACTGAAACTAATTCCAACTGCCAATAAGACCGAATAGCAAACACCAACTCCCTGCCATCAATAATTGGACGTTTCCCGTCCATATGAAGACCCTTGTGACCCCACTTTCTTACCCAAGCAGTGTCCTTATTAACTAACAAGTAAACCATGTTACCATTTACATGATGTTTTCTCACCCCAAAATAGATTAAACTGAAATCAACATAAAGCTCGTCTTTATCTGATTCTTCATTATGGAAACTTTCAAGACTCCCAAAGATATGCACAACATTCTCCTTCCATGAATTCCAGTAATAAACCAGAGTTCTAATAGAAACCCTGTTCTGTAACATTTTGTCTTCACAGTGCTTTTTCATATCCATTGGTAACTCGTCCTCCCACTCATGATTTGAGGAATTTAAGCGAATATGAGCATCCAAGATTTTCCTAATCAACAGGATTTCTCCCCTTAGACTCTCGTTTTTCTGGGAAACGTCCAAACCATTCTTCAGCTCAGGCAAGGTGTTGTGGTGATCACAGAGTACTTTAAGCTCACTACTAACAAAATCATAGAAAACATCAGACTCCATTTTAGCAATCAACTTGGCTTTTTCACAATATATTTCCTTCTGAGGAAACTGCTTCAATGGCCAGCCGCTGTTTCCATTTTCCCATAACGAGCTAAAATACACATACCAAAGTAACAAAACGGCTGCCTCCTTAAAATGTCCAACCTTCTCCAAAAGATCAGCCTCTTTTATAACATCACCCAATGACCTTGCCAGCTCAGCAGCTTCAAGAAACTTACCCGATTCTTCTTCCAACAATAAAAGGTCATCAAGGCAGCCTAACGACCTCAAGAACACACGTTTAGATTCCGTACAATAAAACGCCTGGACAAATTTCATCATGGATTTAGGATCATCATGCCCATGGTATTCAAAGGCACAACTTTCTAAGAACTCTTGCACATTTTGTCGAAATTCTTTACTTTGAGAATTAACACCTTCCTTCCAGTATTTTATATACTCCAACCCTTTATCAAAAAGTTTCCCTTTTCTACAATGCGACAGACAATTGGAAAACTGATCTCCCTTGGCGTAAGCTTCTGCAGCTTCCCCATGACACCCTGCTAGACTGAAACACTCTGCTGCCGCATCAATCTTTCCAGGTGTGTACAAATATATTTTCCCTAAACACACAAGATTTCAAATTAGGAGTAACAAGATAATCTTTTATTTAATACACTTGACCCATTTAAGTTCAAACACAACACAAGTCAAATCATTCTTAAGTTAGTGGTGGCTAGATGGGCGGGTTGAGTGATGACTTAAAGCCGTATTATTACAATGCATCCAAACAGTTTGACCCATTAACACGTTCCCTTTTTATTTAATTTATTTTTTATTCTACATTATAAACGATGATTAAACTAATGCAAGCACTTAATCTAAAGATAACAATTTATGTTATAAAAAGAAGTTACCAGCTCTTTCATACTCCCCCAAATCACAATAGCATGATGCAGCATACTCGAGTTTCCCAATAGACTCAAACATTTCTGCTGCTTCTCTAAGATAACCTCGAAAAGCTTCATGATTTGTTCGCCTCATTTGATCAGCAGATGCTCGGAGATCAGAAGCTTTCGTCATTTTTTCCCACATTGTGTCTCCAGCTCTCTCAAAACAAAGTGTTGCCGTCACAAAATTGTTCTCATAGAAAAACTGAAAACCATATGATAGTCATGTCAAATATGGCAGTAAATTAACTAATTATAAGAAAACTAAACCAATAATAGATCAAATATTAACCTTTTTACCCCTTTCCCGCCACTCCTGAGGACTGCTGGCGACCCTCATAACTCGTGCAAGTGATTCATCCAACTTTCTCATCTGAGCTAGTCCCCTTAATTTCCAGTAATCAAACATTGGTTTGGAGAGCTCCTCTTTGTTCTCACAAATCCATAGCCTTTGCCTCGTTCGAGTTATGGCCACATACAATTGCTTCAACTCAGAACATAAAACATTATGTTTTGCCTCATCAAATGCCGGGAAGGATTGAGGAAGTTCCTTATCAAGCCAATCATATTTCTTCATGTACTCATATATAACTCTCCACTGATCTTTCAAAGGGGATGTCCCAAAAAAGTTGTACAACAATACATCCTACACAATCATTGGCAATCACACATTCAGAAACTGAAGCAATTTAATATAACTCAAAATGATAACTATTTGTAAAAGAAAGTATAAGAACTTGACCTGGAACTCAAGACCTTTACATTCCACTATAGTGAGAACAAGAGCATTTCTGCCAACATATTCACATATTTCTTTTTTTGCACAATCGTCGCGTACTAATATCACCTGGTCAGCACCAAAGCCGACAATTTCTCCCTTAGTTCTAGTATCACCAAAGATTGTCATTATTGCATTTTCATCACTACCATACTCGAGCAAAACAGGAGCTTCACCCGATATAAAACTAATTTCAGGATCTAACTTGTCTATTGAGTGAATAAAGTAGTTGTATATAATGTCAATGACACTCTGAGCTAAATCAAGCACACCAGCATGCGTTCTGAAATTCTGTTTTAACTGCTTTGTCTCGGATACAAGACCCTTTTCTTGTTTTCCAGATGTTTTGGCACTTAAAAATTCTTTATAGTAAAGAGATCGTATATCTTCAAACTTGAAATCAACCCCTCTTGCAATAGTCTGAGCAGTATCACCCGCAAAAATAAAACCTTCATCCACATTTTGGCAAATATATTTAAAAAGAGAAATCTGCCTCATACTAAGATCTTGGACCTCATCAATATAAACAAGATCCATCTTGTCACCTTTATAATTCCCATTTTTAAGCCGATGATGAATGTCATTTACTAAATCACCCAAATCGAATTCTCCCCTCCTAGTTTTCATTTTTTCATAGTCTTGATAGAGTCTGTAAACATTCTCTCTTTTCTCTTTAGTTAAAGTGGAAGAATGACTTTCGGCCAATAAACGGTAACCAACATAGCTTAATTTTCCATCACTGCAGTCCCTTGCTTGTAGCCCTCCTTTTATATGAGATATAATTTCGGTGAATACCCTTGAGGGATCAAGCTTTTTGGTTAGTTTTAAATTAAAGTGTGGCCAGTAAAATGAACAGAACCTATCAAATGTGACCTCCCTTAATCTTATAAAAGTTTGCAATGCAACAGATCTTGAACCTATACAGTTACCATGAGAACTTTCTCTTGCCTCGTAAAATCTTTCAAAGAAGGAATTCCCCAATGTACCATCCAACATCATCAGAAACTTTTGAAATGTTATAATGAGAGGGTAATATTTCACCGGGATGTTAATGAACGTGTCTGGAATATCATTGAATTCTGATGGAATAACATCCATATTATCAAGAATTATCTTTGCTGATGAGCTCCCTTTACTTAAAACACTGAAAATCATAAATTCTTGAAGTCAGAACAAGACCATATAAATGGAAAACAAGAGGAAAAGGATGAGTATTTGTGCACCTTGTAAGGTGGGAAACATTTTGTTTCACAGCATAACATAATTTTGGGCTAACTGTCACAAAAAGCTGGCGAAGAACACTTGGTTTGTTATTTTCAGGATCATCAACAACTTTAGGCCCCTTAAACCGGCTGTTTTCCCCTTCATAAATCCCATCAGAAGCCATGTGAAATTTCTGTTCGCATTGGAACAACTTCATAGTCAACACAGTGGTTTTTCCGGTTCCTGATCGCCCAATGATAAACGAACTTTTGGGAGAAAGAACTATGTCCATCTGTTCATCCGTGACTTGCATGGGCAGATCAACTTCTTTACCAGTAAGCAAATGGCTCAATACCTCATGTGACAATGAATAGAACTTCATAAGCAATAAGCTTTCACTGACTTTTGAGTTTTCAACATAATTTCTAGCATGATCAGGATTCACACTAACTTCACTTTTGTCTTCACAATCACTCAAATAACGAAATCTGGTCATCTTTTGGAATGCCGGCCAACTTCTAGGAACTTCCAAATTCCTGAACAATATAAAGAAAATGGAGTTAGGAATCAATAATCCCTACTTTAAGAATTGAGATTCACTAGACAACAAACGAACATACCCATCTAAACATTTTTCAGTACACCTATTAATAAAATCATCTGTGTATGCAGAGTGTATGCTCTCAAGTCGTCTTTTGAGTTCCGGAATCTCCTCTAAGGCTAATATATCCCAAACCTTCAAAACCTGTGTATAATTGACTTCCTTGATGATGTCAATAGTGCAAATCACATAGAACCCTTCAACCTTAAATTGTTTCAAGATTTGTGAAGATTTTTCACAGCACAAGTCTACACTTTTGTTCTTGGGCCGCCAGCCACTAGAAAGTTTCAGTAATAGGTTTAAAACCTGCTTCTTTGAACGAGAACCCTTCAGCTTTCCAAACGTTTTTCTGAAGTTATCACTGAAGAGAACCTGATGAATTAATAATGTAATCGTGAGTTTTTAAGAAAAATTAAAATCCTTGCACATTGGAGTTGTGCAAGAGGAATCCTTTTAAAATTATTCTGTAAACATAGTAAACTATTCTCTATACATGCAATTCTAGAAAGATGCATACATGGGAAATGTTATGTAAATTATTCTGGCTATCATTTTGTAAAGTTCTCATTGAGTTTGGAAATATAGTGCAAGAGGAAGCCGTAACATTTTAAAATTTTCTTTCGACCTTATGTTGATACTTAATCTTAAGAGGTAGCTATCACATACCTTCCATTTTGCATGTTTAAAAAGCACACTATCCCCTTTAACCAAGTCATCAAGTTGATCCAACTCTGTCATTGCTGCTAAAATTATCATCTTCAAGCTATCATCAGCATCAGCGTCAAAGAAACAATGTCGATTCCTTGCATCCAATACCAACTCTTTCCATATAGATTCGCTATTAGTCAGGGTTCTTTCATTTCCTAGTATCCAAAGACAGTGTCTACACAAAAAGGAAGGCAATATCATACTTTAAAATATCAATAAAGATCAGTTGCTAAGAAACTGAGCCAATTGCTTACCGTGCTCTTGTCAAGGCAACATTAGTCCTTTGAGGACTTGATATGAAGCCAACAGAACCAAGGCTATTGGATCTTACTGTCGACACAATAATAATATCTTCTTCTCCACCCTGAAACCCGTCAATTGATTTAACCTTTACTGAAAATCCATCTAGTTGCTGATACTTGTGAGCAAGTTTTTCTTGAATCGAAACGACTTGGGCAGCGTACGGAGATATAACACCTATGCTAAGCTTCTTCTTTGAGTCCTTCCACGCTATAAATGTGAAAGGTGCAAATGTTATATTTTGAGTTCATTAGAAACATATTTAAGCTAAAAGGGGTGAAAAGAATCTAAATGACACAACCAATATCCACACCTCTGTAGAGAAATTTAACAATTTTAATCACAATAGCCACCTCAACCATATTTCTTCGGCTTCTTCCATCATCATCTAATTCTTCTCTTCCACCAACCACATTTATAAAGGAATAGGACCCGAACATTGGTCCTGAAAGATGCCTTTTTTCATAACTTTTAGATAACACATTTTGTGCATCCACGATTTGATTTTGATAAAACTTCAAATTTGGGAAGAAACTGATGGAAGGATGCATTCTATATTGTACACTGAGAAGATGTTTAGAATGACCCAAAGAACTCAATCGGTCAAATAAGCTTCTTCCAAATCCAGATTCAATACAAACCTGTGCACAGACACCAAGTCCATCAAAATCATATTTAAACTATTAGTCTTAAGGTAGAAAGATAAGTATTGACTTACATTGCTATAAACAATTGCAGGTAATTGGCGTTCATCTCCAATAAGAATAGCATGCTTCATTCCCGGAAGTTGAAGGGGAATGGTGGACTCTGCCTCTTTCAACTGAGCTGCTTCGTCTATGACCACTATATTTAATGGCTCCATATTAACAGCATGCAACTTGTAGGAACTTGAAGTTGTGCAAAATATTACAGAAGCTCTTTCAAAACAAAATTGTTTTATTGCGTATTTGTTTGAAAAACATGGAAGAGCGAGTCCTTCAAGGGATATTTGCAGAGCTTTTAGCAAAGATAGACATGACACAACAACGTCATCTTGCAATGGTTTAGAATTGAAGAGGTCTTCAAGTTCTTCTGAAACCAGATTCTTTTGAAACAACATAGATTGCAAAGAACTTAAATTATCCAAAAGATATATCATATTGAGGAAGATATATTCCCCCATGAAACTTCTCGTGATATGAATACAAAATGTAACAATGCACCTTCTCAGTGGCTGTGCAAAAGAAATGAATTGTTCTTGCACAAACTCAATGAATGATTTGATTTCCAACATTGTTCGTATGCCTTCGTTTTCATTTCCAAGTTTTTTTTCTTTCAAGAATTCAGTTTCTATCAAATTATAATATTGGGAAACACAATTTTCCAATAACCCAATCATAGATCTTATGCAATGCTTCCAACCGGTCACTGGCCCTAGGCACTCTGCAAGCCTCTCAATCCGATGCTCGAGATAGATTTCTTCAATGTCAGTACTAACTTTCAATATCTCCTTGGAGCCAAACAAGAGCAAATCTCCAACTGAACAGAAATAATCACCACTTGAAGTTGTAGTTATAAATGATTCTCTTACTAAGTTTAACACGCGGGAGGCTAATTCTACTATAGCCACATTCGTTGGAGCGCACGTAAGACTCCTGTTGTTCATTTGCAAGAGGATGACAATCAGAACACTTACTGTCATTGTTTTCCCGGTTCCAGGTGGTCCCGAAATTTGCTCCACAGAAGAGATATGGCAACACTGCGTTTTACAAAGTGCCGTAGCAATTGCTGTCATCTGAGATTCATTGAGATTAAGCAAAAGATGTGGATCAAGTTTTTGAGACACCATACTATCATAACCTAAAGAACATATTTTGCACTTATTTTTAACCTGTAAACAATAAATTCATAATTATTAACAATAATATCAATAAACAATTGGAAAATGTACATAACCAAATTCTCACCTTAGAGTCAGAGTAGAGAACCGCTTTGATGATATTAAGATTTCTATGCCTGTGTAATGAATTCCATATTCTTTTTTGAGTTGTTATATTCATCATGTAAACAGCAAACATCCCATCTTGAAATTTAATTGATTGTGATGCCTTAACTTTTAAAGATGTACCATCACCTTCAATACTTTTTACCATTGAAAGAGCCCATGTTCTTCCCATGTGCTTCAAATCAGAAACAAGTTCTGGTTGCTGATCTACTAAAAGAAGCAGATCATCAGGTAACATATCACGTTCGCTAAATTGATTTTTCCAAGGACCAACGGTAACATCATACAACATGTTTTCACCACTTTTCGACTCGTTAAAGGCTACAATATCAGCAAATGGAGCACTATGCATGATCTCCACGGAAGAAGCCAGTTCAGAGCGGGTTTCCTCTAGCAAAGGATAAACAAAAGAGCCAAAATAGTGATCTTCCGATTCAAACGAAAGTGGTATGTTCTCCACCTACATATGACGCATCCATTCATCAGATTCATGTAATGGATTTACAACTATAACAATAACAAGAATCGATCAGGAAGACTTATAACTGTGAAACCATCTTGTTTAACTATGAGCAAGTCTAAAACAGGTTTATGTTTTCTTTTTGTTTTAAACATAAATCATTAACCATTTACATGTCACTGAGGGAAACATAAAATCCTTCGTGTCCAAACTAAAGAGTGGAAACGTTAACATGAAGGTCAAATGGGTCAAACTTTGACTTCAAAAATTCTAATGATCTTTTCATATTTCAGGGGGTGTTTGGCAATTCTTAGTTACTGTATGATTAAAGCTTATAAAAAGTTTCACCCAAACATCAAATTATCTTGAATAAACACGGAACTTCATAACAATAAAATATAACTAAAGTCGCTTTAGTTTTCCATGCCGATGTTGGGATTGCTTATATTTTAAGCACTTCAATAATATTGTTTACACTTACTTATTTAAAGGTCTTTACATGTTAGATATGAGGGTAAAAAACCCTTTTACATCCCCAAATAAGGAGATAAGCATGTCCCACTTACTGAAAAACTGCTAATTCAAACACTCCAAACAGCTTATCTGCTAAATAAATGTCCTTAAGCAAAATTAAAGTAATCCCAAACACCTTCACAATGCACATAAAATAAATAATTCAAATATATCAAGATTATAGTTTCCGCAAGCCCAACTTTAAAATAAGAACCAACAACAATATAACTGATATACTTCCAAAGTTTACATACATTAATTAAGGGGGTGTTTAGGTGCATCTTGGTAAAGCTATTAAGCCCTTGTGGGTGTTTTGGGCAAGCAATAAGCATATTTTCTTAATAAGCATAAGTTATTTCACTAGGTACATATCTCGGGGTGGCCAAGGAAAGGGTCGAAATTAGTCACGGGGATACCTCCTCTTACATCTAACCTAAACAACGAAAACCTCATTCGTTTACCCGTTTATATAGCCATACCCAATAGGCCTATTTTTTTCTAAATAATCATAAGCTATTCCAATAAGCTTACCCAATACACACAACAACAACAACAAGATGATTCAAAAAATGCTAAAAGAACAATAAAAGGTAGAAAAACTAAACCTTGTTCTTAAAGAGATCTTTATTGAATATATCATCAAGAGACCATGAAAGAATGAGCTTCGTAAACTCATCTTTATCATGCTCACCAGCAGCAACCCCAAAAGACGACCCTTTATCCATTTTCACCTAAAACTTCATAAAAATGTAAACTTTATTCAACTTAATAACTAAAATGTGTGTTTCTTTATGGTTTTTAAGAAATGGGTTTTGATATTTTGTTAAGAAAATGAAAAGGGCATCTTTTATTTCTTAGCTGTGTCAAGAAAACCCATTTTTTTGAGTGAGGGGTTTACTGAAAATAGTATGAAAAGGGTTTTAGAAACAAGACAGAGTGAGGATGAATATGGTAAAATATTGAAATACTAGTTACAACAACTTACAACTCTTAATGCATAGTGTACACTTGTTGGTTTTCATTTGCTATGTTTTAGTGCGCCAAACATAGTCTCAACACACTTGAGGTAACTTTTTCATAGCAGTGACGGCACAGGGCTTCATAATTTAACGGCTCTCATTTTATGTACTTATGTTATATATTCAATTATTATTATTTTTTTTGTAAATCTTATTAGTTAAATACAACTTATCTTGCAACAATAAATAAAACCTCACTAACGGGCCTCATTATAAGAAATTGTTATAAATGAACACCTTTTATGCATTTTCCTTTTTAGTTTTGATGGAACTTTTTTTTAACTTTCGCCCAGCGCCTTCAAATTCATTTGTCGGCCTCGTTTCTTAGCCGGCTCCATCCTAAGATTAGTATCACTCATTGGTTTCGGCATCACCAAAGTCCGTGCTTCGACGTCGGCATGGGGTTGGGGCAAAAGTAGTGAGGATGTCGAGTGGCGTGAGAGAGATATTTTAGTGTATAAATGGGTTAGCTGTGANTTCATAATTTAACGGCTCTCATTTTTATGTACTTATGTTATATATTCAATTATTATTATTTTTTTTTTGTAAATCTCATTAGTTAAATACAACTTATCTTGCAACAATAAATAAAACCTCACTAACGGGCCTCATTATAAGAAATTGTTATAAATGAACACATTTTATGCATTTTCCTTTTTAGTTTTGATGGACCTTTTTTTTAACTTTCGCCCAGCGCCTTCAAATTCATTTGTCGGCCTCGTTTCTTAGCCGGCTCCATCCTAAGATTAGTATCACTCATTGGTTTCGGCATCACCAAAGTCCGTGCTTCGACGTCGGCATGGGGTTGGGGCAAAAGTAGTGAGGATGTCGAGTGGCGTGAGAGTGATATTTTAGTGTATAAATGGGTTAGCCGTGATGAAAAATCATTATAGGATAAAAGTGGAAAATCACTCGTCCTTGAAAACTGATGCAACGTGTGATTAGTGGACAATTGCATAATTTGCATATACTTTTAGCTAAAAGTTTAAAAATTAGTCTTTTGTTTCAATATTATTAGCAGTTTTTTTATTNTAATGTGTGGACTATAAATTTAAGATAAATGAAGTGGCGGATACAGCTCCTACAAACTACTTTACACTTTGTAAACTAATGTGTATTGTTAACATCCAAGATTACATGCTATAAAATACTCGCAACTCACACGGTGAGCATTGATCTCACACTAAGCTACCAAAAGCAATAAACCCCGCTAGTATTTCCTTGTTATCCGACTCACAAGTACGCCTGATGTTGCTCATTTCGCTTTAAACTTTGTAACAAATTGACAACATATGTTTTACTTGGTTACAAAGCATATGTAAAGTTGTAAACTACAGTTGATTTGATTTTGATTCAATAGTTGATTTTATGAAAGTTTGATTTTAAGTCACAATGGTTCTAGACAAAACCCCAATGGCCTAATTGTTGAGATAACGGTGCCACGGTGGGCTAAATTCGGGTCAAAGCCCACATACTAGTTCATTTACGTTGAGTCATTTTGACCATGGTAGTAAATTGATTGAAATCTCATGCCATGCGCTCTACACATTTCAACTGCTTGAGTGGTCGCTTGATATACAGTAGGTCAGTAGCTAAAAATGAATCGCGAAATTTGGATAATTACAAATTTACAAGTATTAAAATCTCATGCACTTCTAATATCTTAACCTAATAACCCACTTAGATAATCATGTTAAATTGGTCGTGTTCAGGTTGAATGTAACATGTTAAGGTTGACACAATTGACCCGGTTACTTTAACAATTGTTTTAGAAACTAGTTTTTCAAGTGAGCTGGTTTAGTTTATGGTTTACGGTTCAACCAGATTGACCGGCGATTCAATCGATTTTTTTTTTCTCCAAACCTGCTTCCATTGACCAAGCCGGTTCAAAATTCAACCGAATGGGTCAACCTAGATTTTAGAACATCGACTCTAACAAATGGTTTTCAAATTAAGGTTTTTTGACCCCTCAATTCAAAACTTACACGAGTTAAAAATAATCATACATAAAACACATTTAATAACATTACTCGAACAACCTATTAATATTTTTCTTTTTTTCACAACTAGTTTATAAAATAGTACTCCGTACATACCAAGTTGTTTACGATCAATTTAATTTTAAAATAATATTAATGATAATAACAAAAGAGGTTTTTCTACTACTTCTTCTTTTTTCTTAAAAAAAAATAAATAAATAAAATAATAAATAAATAAATAAATAAAATAGGGTTACTCACTGAATTTGTTGAGCTACAAAAAACTCACGTAACATGAGAAAATGCGAGTTTGAATACTCGGTTGATTGACATACAATGCAAATTTGCTACACCATACCACGCAATTGCACACATGAATCATGATAAACACCACTGAAAATAGAAGCAATACTAGTAAAAAATTTGATATACAGTATTCAAGGACAATAATGTTACAATTATCAAAGTAAACAACAAACAAGATGTTGAGTGATGTTTTAAACGTCAAATAAAAATAAAAGAAAGGTAAAGAAAAAACATTTTATATAAAAATACCTCAAAGTTTTTTTTTTCTTTTCTTTTTTTCTTTTTTCTTTTTTCTTTTTCCCGAAAGTAGCTTAAGTTTATTAGCATAATTTTTAAGGTTTTTAAGATGTGAATTCTACTCATAATCGTTTTTGGTTTTTGTAAGATCAAAATCGCAAAATCGAATCGGGATCAAGATCTTAATATAATGGCATTTTCCTGATAGTATTTGTAAAATTATTCAAATCTATTAATTAATTATAGGTGGAATTGCATTTTATTTTATTTTTTGGCGAAAAACAATAAAAATATATACATGAACTTAATCTTCAACAAAATTGAAGACTAAGAAAGATTACACTTGGAAAGAAACAAGAACAACTAAATACAATAATGAAGGATTCTACTATGATACTATAAAACTTGCATGATGTCTTGGATGTCCTAAGCGCGCTGAATTTTCAGAGCCCAATAAACATAAAGAAGTTGAGACAATACTCTTAACTGCAAAAACTTTCTCTCAGGAAATGTGGAGAAGGATTTCGGCTTGAAGCAACAAAATGAATGACTACGGCGGATGACGAAAAACATAATATTACCCATGAGAATGTATCCTTGAAGATTTAAATGTCAGTGAAGTTCTTGAATGAACTCCTCAAAAGATAAGTTGCTTCTAATGTTATTGTTGTTTCCCCCGATCATAATGCCCAACGATATTCCTATGCTCTTAAAATTATTTAACTTTGTGCCTTCACCATCCACATCTGATTGCTCATCGCAAGAAACATCATAAAGACCCAAATGTTCATCTAAGTGAGAAACCTTTTGCTTATTTTGTTCCCCTTTGTCTTTTCCTTCTCCATCTTACCTTTAAGCTTTTCTTCATCTTTCTTTCTCTCTTTAATTTTTGCTATATTTTTCCTAGCTCGATTGCACAACTCGTGACCCACACCAGAACACTCATTTGAACGAGCATGAAGGTGGAATTGTATATATACCCAATGAAATTTGTATATTTACATATTTTCTTAAAATACAAGTTTTTAATACATAATTTACATTAGTGTTTAAGCATGTTTTAGAGAAATATATGATATGCAAGTTGTAGTGAGTATATATGTGATTGCCCCATTATTATATATCACAAAAACAAAATTATATGAATGTTTCCTATAAATGTTGTTCTAAATTATATATATATTTTTTTTTTGAACAGCGACTTTTATAAGGCTAGCAAAAGCTAGAAAAGAAGCTTACAAAGAAGTAATCAAAACTAAAGGGTTTTTTAACCAATCTATCCAACTAAACATAAGCTTAGGATTTCTAAAAGAAATCCATAGGAGTTCTAAATTATAAATATAAAAACGTTTAAGAAGACTAACATGTGTTATTTAAATTCTATAAAACATAATTCATAACTTTATAATTTTATAGAGTTATTAGTTTTATAAGTTTGTGGTTCGAGAAAAGTAAAATCCGGTCGGATTATATTTTAAGATCATATGGTCAAGATTGGGATCTTATAAGATTTTAAGTTTACTAAGATCCTACATAAGATGTGAAACATTTTTGTTTTATAATATCTTAAAATCTTAAAACTCTAAGATTATGATCGGGATCTTAACAACTATAATATTTTTGCACAAATAAGCAAAAATATAAAATATGTTGTGAACAAGAATAGAGGGAATAAAAGTAATCTTCAATTAATCATCATGTTTGGGGAATACAAAAGGTATATATAAGATAATATTAGGGTAAAAACCCTAATAGCTAATTGGGCCATGGGCCTCTTATTAGTTATATGGACATCCACTAATAATGATCCATAACACTCCCTCTTGGATGTCCATAATTGTTAATACACGTAGGAATTACTGCCTCATTAAAAACCTTGTCAGGAAAACCCAGTGGGACAAAACCATGACTAAGGGAAAAAGAGTGCAGCGTGTATTATCTCCCTCTGATGACTATATCACTTGAGCTCGTTGAGTTGACGCATCCTAATGTTGTGATTTAGTTTCCTAAATGTTGAGGTACGAAGTGCCTTGATAAATAAATCCGCCAAATTGTCGCTTCAACGAACTTCTTTAAGTTGAGCAATGCATGCTGCATTATCTTCATTCAAAACTGTTGGTGCCTTCTTCTGAAGAAATACCACATGATCTACGTATTCGTTGTATCATACTTCTTAACCAAACACATTCTCGACTTCCTTCATGGATCGCTAGAATTTCTGGATGGTTAGATGACATTGCTGAGATTGTCTGCTTCATTGAACTCCATGAAATTTTGGTTCCTCTACTTATAAATACATATCCAGTTTGAGATCAACCATTTTGAGGGTCAGACGTATATCATGTATCTGCAAAACCAACTAAACTTGTATTTGATGGGTTAGTGAATTATAAACCCATATCCTTTGTACCTTGAAGATAGCAAAATACTACGTATATGTTTTACTCCATTTGAGGATTATGCCTCGTTAAAACCTTACTAGATAAAACCCAATGGGACAAAATTCTAGTGAAGGAAAAAGAGTACATAACTCCTTATACGCTCGGGGATGTTGCCTCATTAAAAACCTTGCCGGAAAACCCTGTGGGGACAAAACCATGGTCAAGGGAAAAAGAGTGCAACGCATATCTTCTCTTCCCCTGATGATCACATCACTTAAGCTCATTGAGTCAGTGAAATGCACATTGAAGTGACTTGATAGAATCACATGAATATATATTCTCTACATGTTGTTCGCATATCCATTTTAAGGATTTACGTACATCATACATCTCATTCAAGTACATCATCGTACTTCACAAGTTATTCATTGCAAACACACTTCAAATGATATATTATATCATGTATGACCATTAGCGAGAATCATTAATGTTTCATACACATTTTAGTATGACACTTTACATCGATATTGTGATCATCATCTTTATAAATCAAGGGATCTTACTTCATCATGCGACCTCATAAACATGAGCGTCATTTATCCGTATAAAGAGATGTAGCATCTTTCTTTAGCTTTCATGATGCATAATGATTACAACTTTAAGATGTTCAATTCATAACCTAAGACAAGTTGTGTCTTTTTGTTTCAAATTCAACTTCTATGCATTCAATCGTCTTTAAAATCATAAAATCAACTTGTATGAAACTTAAGACATATTCACATCTAGATATGTTTATAAAGTTTCATAGGAAAGCAAAATTCTTTATTTGGCACATTTACTATACACTAGGACGGTTATAACATATATGCCAAACACATGATTATTTCAATACAATCAAGTAGTGTTCTCGAGAACTTCTCTTATATGTTTTAAGCATTAAAAATCACTAGCATGCTTCATGCATTTTATATCCTATAATAAAATCTTGTACAAAAGTATTATAACTAGTGTTACAATTATCAAAGTAAACAACAAACAAGATGTTGAGTGATGTTTTAAACGTCAAATCAAAATAAAAGAAAGGTAAAGAAAAAACATTTTATATAAAAATACCTCAAAGTTTTTTTTTTTCTTTTCTTTTTATCTTTTTTCTTTTTTCTTTTTCCCTAAAGTAGCTTAAGTTTATTAGCATAATTTTTAAGGTTTTTAAGATGTGAATTCTACTCATAATCGTTTTCGGTTTTTGTAAGATCAAAATCGTAAAATCGAATCGGGATCAAGATCTTAATATAATGGCATTTTCTTGATAGTATTTGTAAAATTATTCAAATCTATTAATTAATTATAGGTGGAATTGCATTTTATTTTATTTTTTGGCGAAAAACAATAAAAATATATACATGAACTTAATCTTCAACAAAATTGAAGACTAAGAAAGATGACACTTGGAAAGAAACAAGAACAACTAAATACAATAATGAAGGATTCTACTATGATACTATAAAACTTGCATGATGTCTTGGATGTCCTAAGCGCGCTAATTTTCAGAGCCCAATAAACATAAAGAAGTTGAGACATACTCTTAACTGCAAAAACTTTCTCTCAGGAAATGTGGAGAAGGATTTCGGCTTGAAGCAACAAAATGAATGACTACGGCGGATGACGAAAAACATAATATTACCCATGAGAATGTATCCTTGAAAATTTAAATGCCATTATTGTGTTATGGTAATTGAATAAGCCAATAAGCACCTTTAATAAGCATAACCAAACACCCCTTTAGTTCTAATATGAAGTTTTCTTATTTGATGTTGTAACTAACTTTTTTGTTGTTCTCACTATAATGCAACATGTAAGTGGTTTTTGCAGTTTTATGATCTTATCACACACACTAAAGTGTAATGCAATTTGTTGTGTGCGTTTTAGAGGAGGATTAAGTACCAACACATGATTGTCATGGAAGGATTTTCTACGCCTGCTCAAAGTATGAATGTATAATTAAGTTGAGTTGTTGATTTAGATAATACATGAATGTGTTTTATGTACCAAATATGTATTGTAGTACCTATATGGGGAATTTTATGGTGGGAATTCTTAGCAGGTGTCTTTGAATGAGTTAATGAAACTTGGCAGGTGTTTGCTGTCATTGATAACACTATGAGTGTCAACTAACGGTCTAAAATATGGGAAATGAATGGTCGGTAAGGATTCAAACAATCCTAAAAGACTTGCGAATGTACTCTTTGTCATTTTTTCATGCATTTATAGTTTACTTATACAAGTAACTATAATTTCCTTATATAGTTCGATCTCAGAGAAAAATTATTTTTATACATTATACATAAACATAAGATTAAATTTGAGTTCTACCCATTACATCTTTTTTTGTTTCTCTTTATGTAATAAAGAAATTATAGTGTAAACATCTATGTTAATTTGGTAATTTTATGATCAAACATGAGAAGTAAATAACACAAACTTATGAAATGCAATTTTCCAAACAAAAATGTACATTAGTAAACATGGTATGATGGTTATTCACAATTAAGGAAATGAATCAATCTTCAAAGCTATCTAAATATGTTACATATTTTAACGAAAATATAAGTAAAAGAAATACAACACTTACAAAACACATCGTAAATTGATAGCATGGGTTTGCAAAACTAAAAGCCTATCACTAACATCTCATGCAAGGCAAGTATTATCATGTGATTTTGCTTGAATAATAAAATATAATTTTTAATCCTAAATCATTCTCCTAAAATGATATGTAGATTATAATATATATACATATAATTTTTTATTTTTAGTCCACCAAGTAAAACCAATTGAAACATGTTAAATGATTCATTTCTTAATCGATAATAATAAATAATCAAAACGAGATTTTAAAAACCCTGTGCGTGCACATTTGATATACAGTAGGTCAGTAGCTAAAAATGAATCGTGTTAAACGAAATTTGGATAATTACAAATTTACAAGTATTAAAATCTCATGCACTTCTAATATCTTAAGCTAATAACCCACTTAGATAATCATATTAAATTGGTCGTGTTCAGGTTGAATGTAACATGTTAAGGTTGACACAATTGACCCGGTTACTTTAACAATTGTTTTAGAAACTAGTTTTTCAAGTGAGCTGGTTTAGTTTATGGTTTACGGTTGACCGGCGATTCAATCGATTTTTTTTTCTCCAAACCTGCTTCCATTGACCAAGCCGGTTCAAAATTCAACCGAATGGGTCAACCTAGATTTTAGAACATCGACTCTAACAAATGGTTTTCAAATTAAGGTTTTTTGACCCCTCAATTCAAAACTTACACGAGTTAAAAATAATCATACATAAAACACATTTAATAACGTTACTCGAACAACCTATTAATATTTTTCTTTTTTTCACAACTAGTTTATAAAATAGTACTCCGTACATACCAAGTTGTTTACGATCAATTTAATTTTAAAATAATATTAATGATAATCAAAAGAGGTTTTTCTACTTCTTCTTCTTTTTTCTTAAAAAAAAAAATAAAATAATAAATAAATAAATAAATAAAATAGGGTTACTCACTGAATTTGTTGAGCTACAAAAAACTCACGTAACATGAGAAAATGCAAGTTTGAATACTCGGTTGATTGACATACAATGCAAATTTGCTACACCATACCACGCAATTGCACACATGAATCATGATAAACACCACTGAAAATAGAAGCAATACTAGTAAAAAATTTGATATACAGTATTCAAGGACAATAATCTTTTATATAATAAAAGAATTACATCATTTCAGAAGAAAACAAAAACTTTAGTAATTAATAAAACTTAATATAGGTGTCAAATTTATGAAAACAAAAACTTAAAGAAAGAGGAAGTAATTAATAAAACTTTAGTGGTTGAAGTTTAAATAAATTATATAGAGCTAAGTGTAAAATTACAAGTCTCCATGTTTTTTAATAACTTTAGAAAAAAACACAAATAACCCCTTACACTTTATACCCCTTATACTTTACAATATTAACTTTGTTTAAAATTACATGAGTATTAGTATTAGTGTATATTTTAACTTCATTAACACTCATTATATGCTACTAAACTCGCACATTTTATATAACATGATATCAATAGTTTTAAGTTAAAAAATAACATCAACATCAACCTCAAGCCACTTAAAAACATTATACAAAGCTATAAAAAAAAAAAAAAAAAAAAAAAAAAAAAAAAAAAAAAAAAAAAAAAAAAAAAAAAAAANGTAACATGAGAAAATGCGAGTTTGAATACTCGGTTGATTGACATACAATGCAAATTTGCTACACCATACCACGCAATTGCACACATGAATCATGATAAACACCACTGAAAATAGAAGCAATACTAGTAAAAAATTTGATATACAGTATTCAAGGACAATAATGTTACAATTATCAAAGTAAACAACAAACAAGATGTTGAGTGATGTTTTAAACGTCAAATAAAAATAAAAGAAAGGTAAAGAAAAAACATTTTATATAAAAATACCTCAAAGTTTTTTTTTTCTTTTCTTTTTTTCTTTTTTCTTTTTTCTTTTTCCCGAAAGTAGCTTAAGTTTATTAGCATAATTTTTAAGGTTTTTAAGATGTGAATTCTACTCATAATCGTTTTTGGTTTTTGTAAGATCAAAATCGCAAAATCGAATCGGGATCAAGATCTTAATATAATGGCATTTTCCTGATAGTATTTGTAAAATTATTCAAATCTATTAATTAATTATAGGTGGAATTGCATTTTATTTTATTTTTTGGCGAAAAACAATAAAAATATATACATGAACTTAATCTTCAACAAAATTGAAGACTAAGAAAGATTACACTTGGAAAGAAACAAGAACAACTAAATACAATAATGAAGGATTCTACTATGATACTATAAAACTTGCATGATGTCTTGGATGTCCTAAGCGCGCTGAATTTTCAGAGCCCAATAAACATAAAGAAGTTGAGACAATACTCTTAACTGCAAAAACTTTCTCTCAGGAAATGTGGAGAAGGATTTCGGCTTGAAGCAACAAAATGAATGACTACGGCGGATGACGAAAAACATAATATTACCCATGAGAATGTATCCTTGAAGATTTAAATGTCAGTGAAGTTCTTGAATGAACTCCTCAAAAGATAAGTTGCTTCTAATGTTATTGTTGTTTCCCCCGATCATAATGCCCAACGATATTCCTATGCTCTTAAAATTATTTAACTTTGTGCCTTCACCATCCACATCTGATTGCTCATCGCAAGAAACATCATAAAGACCCAAATGTTCATCTAAGTGAGAAACCTTTTGCTTATTTTGTTCCCCTTTGTCTTTTTCTTCTCCATCTTACCTTTAAGCTCTTCTTCATCTTTCTTTCTCTCTTTAATTTTTGCTATATTTTTCCTAGCTCGATTGCACAACTCGTGACCCACACCAGAACACTCATTTGAACGAGCATGAAGGTGGAATTGTATATATACCCAATGAAATTTGTATATTTACATATTTTCTTAAAATACAAGTTTTTAATACATAATTTACATTAGTGTTTAAGCATGTTTTAGAGAAATATATAATATGCAAGTTTTAGTGAGTATATATGTGATTGCCCCATTATTATATATCACAAAAACAAAATTATATGAATGTTTCCTATAAATGTTGTTCTAAATTATAAATTTTTTTTTGAACGGCGACTTTTATAAGGCTAGCAAAAGCTAGAAAAGAAGTAATCAAAACTAAAAGGTTTTTTAACCAATCTATCCAACTAAACATAAGCTTAGGATTTCTAGAAGAAATCCATAGGAGTTCTAAATTATAAATATAAAAACGTTTAAGAAGACTAACATGTGTTATTTAAATTCTATAAAACATAATTCATAACTTTATAATTTTATAGAGTTATTAGTTTTATAAGTTTGTGGTTCGAGAAAAGTAAAATCCGGTCAGATTATATTTTAAGATCATATGGTTAAGATTGGGATTTTATAAGATTTTAAGTTTACTAAGATCCTACATAAGATGTGAAACATTTTTGTTTTATAATATCTTAAAATCTTAAAACTCTAAGATTATGATCGGGATCTTAACAACTATAATATTTTTGCACAAATAAGCAAAAATATAAAATATGTTGTGAACAAGAATAGAGGGAATAAAAGTAATCTTCAATTAATCATCATGTTTGGGGAATACAAAAGGTATATATAAGATAATATTAGGGTAAAAACCCTAATAGCTAATTGGGTCATGGGCCTCTTATTAGTTATATGGACATCCACTAATAATAATCCATAACACTCCCTCTTGGATGTCCATAATTGTTAATACACGTAGGAATTACTGCCTCATTAAAAACCTTGTCAGGAAAACCCAGTGGGACATAACCATGACTAAGAGAAAAAGAGTGCAGCGTGTATTATCTCCCTCTGATGACTATATCACTTGAGCTCTTTGAGTTGACGCATCCCAATGTTGTGATTTAGTTTCCTAAATGTTGAGGTACGAAGTGCCTTGATAAATAAATCCGCCAAATTGTCGCTTCAACGAACTTCTTTAAGTTGAGCAATGCACGCTGCATTATCTTCATTCAAAACTGTTGGTGCCTCCTTCTGAAGAAATACCACATGATCTACGTATTCGTTGTATCATACTTCTTAACCAAGCACATTCTCGACTTCCTTCATGGATCGCTAGAATTTCTGGATGGTTAGATGACATTGCTGAGATTGTCTGCTTTATTGAACTCCATGAAATTTTTGTTCCTATACTTATAAATACATATCCAGTTTGAGATCAACCATTGTGAGGGTCAGACGTATATCATGTATCTGCAAAACCAACTAAACTTGTATTTGATGGGTTAGTGAATTATAAACCCATATCCTTTGTACCTTGAAGATAGCAAAATACTACGTATATGTTTTACTCCATTTGAGGATTATGCCTCGTTAAAACCTTACTAGATAAAACCCAATGGGACAAAATTCTAGTGAAGGAAAAAGAGTACATAACTCCTTATACGCTCGGGGATGTTGCCTCATTAAAAACCTTGCCGGAAAACACTGTGGGGACAAAACCATGGTCAAGGGAAAAAGAGTGCAACGCGTATCTTCTCTTCCCCTGATGATCACATCACTTAAGCTCATTGAGTCAGTGAAATGCACATTGAAGTGACTTGATAGAATCACGTGAATATATATTCTCTACATGTTGTTCGCATATCCATTTTAAGGATTTACGTACGTCATACATCTCATTCAAGTACATCATCGTACTTCACAAGTTATTCATTGCAAACACACTTCAAATGATATATTATATCATGTATGACAGTTAGCGAGAATCATTAATGTTTCATACACATTTTAGTATGACACTTTACATCGATATTGTGATCATCATCTTTATAAATCAAGGTGTCTTACTTCATCATGCGACCTCATAAACATGAGCGTCATTTATCCGTATAAAGATATGTAGCATCTTTCTTTAGCTTTCATGATGCATAACGATTACAACTTTAAGATGTTCAATTCATAACCTAAGACAAGTTGTGTCTTTTTGTTTCAAATTCAACTTCTATGCATTCAATCGTCTTTAAAATCATAAAATCAACTTGTATGAAACTTAATACATATTCACATCTAGATATGTTTATAAAGTTTCATAGGAAAGCAAAATTCTTTATTTGGCACATTTACTATACACTAGGACGATTATAACATATATGCCAAACACATGATTATTTCAATACAATCAAGTAGTGTTCTCGAGAACTTCTCTTATATGTTTTAAGCATTAAAAATCACTAGCATGCTTCATGCATTTTATATCCTATAATAAAATCTTGTACGAGCTCTATTCATTTATCATTTAGACGCATATCAATTACTTATTATATTGCCAGACTTACTAAATACATTATTGGATCCACCACATGTGAACATACAATGTATGTGCATTATCATTTACAAGTCTTTGAGAAAATGTACGTGTGCCATCACTTGTACCTTATGCATAATTTAATTTAATTTTCTCATAAAGACTGATGCATATCCAATAAGTTCACATATTCATATGTACGGACTTCAAGTCCCAGTAACCATGTCTCATCACAAGAGACTTCAATCTTTCATTAGTTCTTTGCGTCTTTACATCTTTTGGCCATTCATTTATACATATGCACTTCCTGCATGTATGTTTTCATGATCCTCACCATGATTCTAGCGCTATCTTATTTATTTTCATAATCATTACCATGCCCATTATCATATACAATAGTACTATCGACGTCGATTCATTACTTTTCGATGCCACACTTAGCTAGACATTTATTTATTGAGATCGCAAGGATTTTCATCTACCCGGGATTTTTCAAGAACCTTCATGTCTAGTGTATCTTAACTATTATGGGGTCTTATTACCTCGATTTAACCATCTTCATTTTCTTGCTCCATTCTATCTAATCATTCGAGGACTTTTATTTGGAATCGATTTGTCTATCACGCTGCAGCCGTGCCATATACTTACTACCATTCATTGGTTGTACCTTTGGGACATACATTTTGATTGGAGCATTAGCAGCATTTATATTATCTAGTCACTTATTTAATATCACAATCATGCTGGCAATTACTAGATCTAGAATATAAATTGTCCCTTTAATGTAAAGTTCATATTCATTACTGTGAGGATCAGCATTCATATCATAATTCATTCCATATTCGTTGCTGCTCATTCTCCCCCTGAATGAATTATCCATTTCAACATCCCATTATTGTGCATTGTGGTGGATTTACAATAAACATATACCGCACATTTACAAAATTCTTATATGGGAAACATGTGGTTCGTGACCAAAACCATTCTAATGGGGAGGAGTCATTATAAATTATTGGCAAGATGCGAATTTTATGTTATAACATGCCCCATAATCTAAAAGTTTTGTTCTCATAATATTATTGTCTTTGCAATCAACTGAAAACGTTTTATGAACGTGTCAACAAAAGCAATTCGCGTATGAACATGGGCTACTTTTATGTTCAACACTTATTCCAATAATGGCTCAATACTTGGAAGTATTCACCTCCATTTCCAAAGATGTAATTTGGATAACCATGCTCGCATTATATAAGCCGAGCCACTAATCACGCTAACTTTAAGTTGCGTCTTTTACTCTTTTGTGATCATTTTGACGATGCATCGATTTTAAGACTTAAAATGATCCACATGGCGGATGTATAGGCCTGAATACATCCCCTTTATATTTGTTCCAAAACTTTATAGGACAAAGTCCTTACTTTAATATGGTGGTGACAGATGAATAATTAACTTCCAATGAGAACAATTATCTTTGAAGAAACTTGTTATTCTTCTATCAATTTCGCATCATCATTGACCCGGGATGGTCTAACCGGTCATGCCAATCACTACAACAATCTTGGCTCATAAACTTCTTATTTATGACCACATGTGATTCAATTTCACTTGATAAATCATACCAAATCTATGAGATAACAATCAAAAACAGTAATGGTTGTAAAAAGCAATAAATAGTCTTCTATCATAATATCAAACAATTTAGACATATACGGGCACACAATTATGATGATAATTACTTATAAGTGTAGTAAATATTGCTAGATAAGTATCATAGGCAAAAGGAAGAAACAATTCTACCGCACAACTAGATGGCCTGATTCACCAATTAAATGTTACGACCACAAGTGATATTATCTTGGAAAACAATCGTTGGAGACACATATTTGCCTTACATTATATCAAGATTAATCAAATAATGTATTATGATGGCATATATATATATATTATTAGCATATAAGAAGCAAATGATCATAAATGCTCTGGTAGCATGTAAGCCATAAAGTCAATATGCACATATAACGCAAACTATATTGGCCATCGATCTTTGTATCAATTAGTCATGATAATGAAGTGTATTACGCACGTAGTGTGCACACTAGCCTATTATAGTATCAAATAATAAAGCATCTTCTATACAAAAAGTTGTGCTATTTGCTAAACACATTTAGCAAATAAAATCACGTGATATGATAAGTCACACATATGATAAGAGAGTTACTATTAAATTCCGACATTTACACAAATAGTTTTCATACATACTCAAATACCACCAACTTCAATTAGCACAATTAGCACAAGGTATATCAACGTGAATGTTAAATGCTAATTGCTATGAGACTTGGGGAAAAAAATTAAAACAAGCTGTAGATCATAAGCCAATACGAGAAAAAATATCGTCATAGTTGACTTTATATAACGATTTATATATCGAATATTACTTAGAAATCAGATAGTGGTTTAGGTTTCAAATATTTTCCACATAATAATCATACAATGAAGAGAATGATATCAGATTATAACAAGAAAATGATATTAGATTATCAATAAACTATATCACATGCATAGTTAACAGGCCCAAACATATAACCTATGTTTTAATACGCCTTATAGATCTTATCTTTCTTGTCAAGGTGTGTGGACTGTGGGAGCTACTATTCTCATACAAATGAGTTTAATGTAGATAGGACAATGTATACCTCAACTTCAAAGTTCTCTCTCTCTCTCTCTCTCTCTCTCTCTCTCTCTCTCTCTCTCTCTCTCTCTCTCTCTCTTAGCCAACAATTAAATCAACTTTAGCAATACTACTTTTTAACGTTCATTCTAGTAGCCAACAATTAACTTCAAAGTTTAAGATATAAAATTAACTTTAGCAATAAAAATAATGCTTATAATTGATGTTCCAAAGCTATTAATAATATGACTCAGGTTAATATGTTAAAACGCTATGATAGAAAAATGCTATTGGACCTAACATCAAAGTTAGACTCAACAACATTAACATAAGAGTTGTTTTACAATTGTGATTTTCGTTTTACAAATTCGCAAACTAAATAATAAGATTAGATAATAACATTAAAAGAAGCATATAATCTATGATACGCAAATTAAGTGTAACTAACAAACATGTGCAGTAGTGTAAAATCATTATTACTATTTTTCTCTTGATTCAATTAACTCTATTGATGTATAAGTTTCTTTGGATTGATCAAATAATTCCCATTTACTAAAACCATCTATTGATAATACACATATAATATTTTTATAAATCAACAATCACTTATGATTAGACTAAAATATATTATACAAAGTTTGTTTTGAAAGAAACAAAATACAAATGATATCCGACGAATAGCATTGTATACTATAAACACAATTAATCAATTAAAAGTTAATTACCTCTTGCTTAATTTTAATAAAATCATACCACATGTATAGAAGAACAGATGATAACATAAACTAGGAAAATAGTTAATAGATATTTATCAAAGTGTAAACATATGGTTCACAAGATTTTCAATATAATGCATACATAAACCAAACAACATTGTTGTTAATTTTATCTATATTTATTGTTTATTAGTGGGATGAGTCATCACACCACTGTCACACATATGTCTGGTTGTATGATTAAGAAATCAAAAGTCAATAACCACATAAATCCCTAATCAAAGATTGCATGCATGTATCGTATAATACTATCGGTAGCATACAAATTATCGATGATCAAACAAGTTATAAAGAAGGGTTTAAAAGTTACCTCTCCAAAGTCAGATTGATAGTTTTTAACTCATACAGTAGGTGAAGAAAGCCAATTAAAACAAAACTAGGGTATAAGTGTATAGCTAATAAAATAATGTCAATGTAAAGTAGATAGTAATCTAATTAACATGCTCGACAACTATATAAAGCATTTATCAATTTCGAGTGTTTACGATATAGTCTATTCGTATAAGACTAAAAACCCATATTTACCACAATAACAATATGTGTAAAACATTCTACATAATAATTAATGTTTGTTAACAAGTGATCATGAATTACACTTATAAATACACTCCACTTATAAATACACTGAACACATACATCCAAAACTTATTTATAACAATAAACAACATTAATACATGGAAAATATATAATTCTTTATATATTGAAGTATAATATTTAATAATGCTCTAGAATACTTAAATACGGAGTATACAATTAATATCTATAAAGTTGATTGCTTTTATGAATGCACTATTTGCGTACTGGTGGATGTATAATCAATCAAATATTAATTATATACTAGCGTTATTATTAATTATATCACGTATAAATATGTTTGATCATATATACTGGATAAATAAACATGTGCGATTAAGATTGAGAACGCACCTTTTAGAAATCAAGATAACAGAATGATTGGTTGAACCAATAAATCAATATCGCATAGGCTTTTCTTGCAATCAGTGTATCTAATATGCGGTGGTGGAAAAACGAGAAAACAAAACGGACCTAAAGCTTTAGAGCGTGCTGATAACGTGTTGTGAACAAGAATAGAGGGAATAAAAGTATTCTTCAATTAATCATTGGGGAATAGAAAAGGTATATATAAGATAATATTAGGGTAAAAACCCTAATAGCTAATTGGGCGGGCCTCTTATTAGTTACATGGACATCCACTAATAATGATCCATAACAAAATAAACTTAAGCTCTTAAATAAATTATTGTTTAGAAATCTAGCTAACCAGATTGGTACGTACACATCTTATTATTTGAAGTTTTGAACATCACTTTTGACAAAGGGAGTTACAAGTAATGTATCTCTACTTTTATTATTATTATTATTATTATTATTATTATTATTATTATTATTATTATTATTATTATTTTAATAAAACTGTGAAATTAACAAATATAAATTTGATAAGTCAAAAATATTAGAATTAGTAAATCTCATGCTCAATTATTAATGATCCAATATAATTACATCACAAGTCTTGCTGTGACAACCCGCAAAATTCCTCCCAAGTTCTATTTTGAGAAAAGATCATTTATTTTGAGTTGGTATTGTTTGTGAGAAATAGACGTATTTATATTCATTTTTATCGGAAATATTATTCTGAGCGCATTGGTGTTATCCCCGTATCATAAGTCTTCCGTTTACTAGTCTAAATGTGCCCCGAATCTCGTTTCGTGAAAGATAACAAAAAAACTACGCATCTGATCCCTATGGAGATAATTACACATTCGGCCCCTCATCTTTTGTGAATCTAGCATTTTGTAATTGACATTTTGCTTATTTTGTGTTGGTATAGATATTTATCAAAGTGTAAACATATGGTTCACAAGATTTTCAATATAATGCATACATAAACCATACAATATTGTTGTTAATTTTATCTATATTTATTGTTTATTAGTGGGATGAGTCATCACACCAGTGTCACACATATGTCTGGTTGTATGATTAAGAAATCAAAAGTCAATAACCACATAAATCCCTAATCAAAGATTGCATGCATGTATCGTATAATACTATCGGTAGCATACAAATTATCGATGATCAAACAAGTTATAAAGAAGGGTTTAAAAGTTAACTCTCCAAAGTCAGATTGATAGTTTTTAACTCATACAGTAGGTGAAGAAAGCCAATTAAAACAAAACTAGGGTATAAGTGTATAACTAATAAAATAATGTCAATGTAAAGTACATAGTAATCTAATTAACATGCCCGACAACTATATAAAGCATTTATCAATTTCGAGTGTTTACGATACAGTCTATTCGTATAAGACTAAAAACCCATATTTACCACAATAACAATATGTGTAAAACATTCTACATAATAATTAATGTTTGTTAACAAGTGATCATGAATTACACTTATAAATACACTCCACTTATAAATACACTGAACACATACATCCAAAACTTATTTATAACAATAAACAACATTAATACATGAAAAATATATAATTCTTTATATATTGAAGTATAATATTTAATAATGCTCTAGAATACTTAAATACGGAGTATACAATTAATATCTATAAAGTTGATTTCTTTTATGAATGCACTATTTGCGTACTGGTGGATGTATAATCAATCAAATATTAATTATATACTAGCGTTATTATTAATTATATCACGTATAAATATGTTTGATCATATATACTGGATAAATAAACATGTGCGATTAAGATTGAGAACGCACCTTTAGAAATCAAGATAACAGAATGATTGGTTGAACCAATAAATCAATATGGCATAGGCTTTTCTTGCAATCAGTGTATCTAATCTGCGGTGGTGGAAAAACGAGAAAACAAAACGAACCTAAAGCTTTAGAGCGTGCTGATAACGTGTTGTGAACAAGAATAGAGGGAATACAAGTATTCTTCAATTAATCATCATGTTTGGGGAATAGAAAAGGTATATATAAGATAATATTAAGGTAAAAACCCTAATAGCTAATTGGGCCATGGGCCTCTTATTAGTTATATGGACATCCACTAATAATGATCCATAACAAAATAAACTTAAGCTCTTAAATGAATTATTGTTTAGAAACCTAGCTAGCCAGATTGGTACGTACACATCTTATTATTTGAAGTTTTGAACATCACTTTTGACAAAGGGAGTTACAAGTAATGTATCTCTAATATTATTATTATTATTATTATTGATGACGTATAGTCTACACCGGGTCACGGACCCGCTCGATAAACAATACTGATGCGATAGCCCACAATGCGTGGGCCGTAATGCATGTGAATGCGTAGCTCCGGCCCACGAGGCCCAAAGCCCAATACGTATTTATGGAACGGATTGATGATATCTTCTAAACTAGGAGGATATTTACCAAATATCCGATATGGGCGGACACGCCTTGGAGTAAGGAACAAGTAACCCTTATCGGTTACACGCCTATAAATAGAGGGGACCCTAACCCTCGTAGAGGTACGATTCAATACGCAATTCCAACTCTTAAACCCTAAAACTACGATTACTTACTCTCACGCCGGAGGATAATCGGGGGAAACAATCCCTCGATAAGCCTAACGGTGCTTCTTGTTTCTCTTAGTGCGCAGGTTCCAAAGCATTAAACATCCGAATTGGTACTCAAGCCAAGTCTTGCCAACTTTTGTATAAAACCTAATGGCGGCGAGCTGACGGCGTCAGCCCTTATAACCTGACGCCGCAGAATGTAAAATCTATGTATAGTTTTCTAATTTTCATTCATTAAGGTGGAACTTTGTGGAGAACTTTTAGGGCAAAACCCTAAGACGAATTTGCTGTAACTTTTAGGGTTTCCAACCCTTGGAACCCTCAAACTTAATTAAAGATAAGTCTTCACTTTAATTTAATCATCATGTCTATGTGTTGGTTAACTATCTATCTTGCTTGTCTTTCAATTAACATGTGTAACTAAATTCTCTAGTGTTTGCTTAGATTTAATGAAACCTAACTATTAATTATTGGTTAATTGGTGTGTGTTGTTGTTTGTTGGGATGATTGTTCCATCAATGTTAGGCTCAAGAAAACTGGCCAACCTCCTTTATGGTAACGTGCTTGAACGTCTTGGGAAACATGTAGCCAAGGCATACTAGGCTATTAAGGAAGTATTTAACGCATGAGTCACTGTTTACAATCCCTATGGTTGTGCCGTGCATGGCATAGGAGGATATAAGAGCTCATAGAATTGGAGAGATATGTATGCCACTCCATGAGTTATTAGGAATACACCCTTCATCCACACAAGTAACATACATATCAATTAACCGGTAAAAGATGGTTAGGGAGTAATGAAATCTAAGTAAACACAATTTTCTCCATACTGTTTTCACAACCAAATAGTTTAGATAATTTATTTTCTTTTGCAATTGTAGTAATTTTGGGTTAGTTGACTAGCAACTAATTCCGCCCACTCCTTCAAAACCGAGATTTTACTTGCTTTCCTAAAAATATAAAAATACAAAAAGAATCTTCCTTCACCCTTAGACCTATTAGAGTAGTTTTTCTATCCTAACGAACACTATTCCCTATGAGAGAACGATCAAATCCCCGTACTTACCACTATCCTATACTACATCGGTCAGGTACACTGCCTGGTGGGGTTGTAAGCCTCTTGAGATCCCTCGAGAGGTAAAACCTGTTGTAAGGTCACAAAACCACGCATCAAGTTTTTGGCGCCGCTGCCGGAGAATAGTTATTGTTTAGGTAGGAATTTTTATTTCTTTAGGTCTACTCGCTAGAATCCTTTCTAGTGAGATTTTTTTTTTTTCTAGGATTTCTTTAGTCTATCTCTTTTTTTGTGTTTTTGTTCGTAACCATTACCATCCGCCATCATGGAAGGTGGTAACATCCT